>JAPFFP010000089.1:6241036-6262391 GCA_026153255.1 Solanum medicagineum
AGGCACACTGCCGAACCACGTAAAACTTGTGTGTTTTGTTTTGTTTATTTTCTTTTGTCATTTCGTTCCGCACAACAGCCTAATCATGAACGATCACATATTCATCTTAACATTTGCAGTTCATCTTATAAATTGTTTCACTTTGAGAAATATCCCTATAGCCTCGCCCTCCGGTCACTTCTCCCTTACTTGCCCTGGTTTAATTTTGTTTTAGATCTTGAATCTAGCAAGTCATTTTCCGATTCAACCTATATATCTAGAAGAAACCCAAGGGATGTACCTTTAATGGGCTCAATGGATGGCTCAGGATACCCTCTATATGCTTTGTTATACGTGATCTGATGTGAGGAATGGCAAGCATTGATCTCATGCGAAAGCAAAGTACATACATCACGGCCTGCAAGAAAATGAACAGAATCAATAACAATTGACTGAGTAACAAGAAAAGTTCCCAAAGAAGTTGTTAGGCAAGCCTAGTGTGACGAGCTCGACTGATATCAGATATACACGAAGATAAGAAAGAGAAAAAACCACACTCGTTGAACTTTTATAGAGATGCATTTGTCAATTTTAGAGACGAGACTGATCTGTTGTCTTGGTCTAAAGATTGACAAATGTAGTTGTTTCCGACTTCAGATAGAAACCAAAAAGGAAAAGTTTTCCGTCAAGGGAGTAG
The DNA here is from genome assembly GCA_026153255.1 of Solanum medicagineum. Taxonomy (NCBI): domain Eukaryota; kingdom Viridiplantae; phylum Streptophyta; class Magnoliopsida; order Solanales; family Solanaceae; genus Solanum; species Solanum medicagineum. The sequence goes on from JAPFFP010000089.1 coordinate 6,241,713, forward strand.
GACAGACTATTGAAGGTTAAGACTAGAACACAGCTATCAAATACCTGGCATCCGGCATAGAATTCCTTGTGAGCTATTGGATTGATGCCGCCACCCTGGTTGGAGCAATATGTGGAGCACCATTCCACCAAACTGAACCCTCGTACAAAAAAAAGAAAACTAGAGATCCATTTTAATTTATTCTAGACCAGTTGAACATGTTAGGTCGAGAAATAAACCTTTCCACGTATTCAGCAACAAATGAGATGGGCAAAAAACTAGCAAGATAGGCAACAGCACTCATTCTGCAAACAACTCATGAACTTACTAGTACGTCCCAACAAATTGATCAAGAAAAGAGTAGGAGTATTCAACAGGTGAGGAGGACAAGAAAAAGATCCAATGATTCAAAAACTCTTTACACTCACCTCTGTTCTGCTGATCTTAAATATATCAAGAAGTAAATCGGCGAATCTCCTGCTACAGTTTTCTGGATCGAGTGCACAGGCATAAAACATCACCAACTGCAAAAACAGTACCAACAACTTTAAGTTCTGAAGTGCGCGAGGTATATTGAAGTAAGAAAAGAAAAGTAAAAAGACTAGTGCTAATCGCAACTGCGCAAGTGTCAGAGGACGAAAATTATGCTTTCACCTGAGCAAATTTAGATTTGTATGTCGGTAGAACAGTTTAGCTGAAATGACTGAAGAAGTATATAAAGAACCTACACCATGTGGAATTTAAGAAAGCAAGGAGTAGACTGGTGACGCGTCCACTTTACCTGACTCAGGCGTCCACTCTCCTCCCAATTGTTGAGCACTGAGATTTTCACCAAAATGTCGTTCCATCCAAGAAATCGTTATTTGTTAGTCTATACAGTATACATGATAGAAGCAAATTGAAAAGATGGACAAGTTGAGCCGATAGGGGGCAAGATATCAAGAAGACAAATACAAAAAGGGGGCTAGGCCTTACCTCCAAATACAACGCAAGGATAAAGCTTTTATCATTCACAAACATAGGGGAGGGGAAGCGAAACATAGACATATTACAAGATTTAAGAAGATAGATGACGATTTTTTTTTCTTGAAAGATATATGAGAGATATTAATGAACAAAATATGACTAATCATTACCTGCTGTCTAATTATCGTCTGTGTTTTTATGACACAGTATTCTTAAGACTATTTTACCAGAAAATAGAAGGTGGCATACAACTGAACACAACAAGGTAAAGGACATCTTGGCATAGATGGTATCTGTGGTTCTATCTGAGTTATGAAGATTATGCATGTGGAGTTTATATTTTAAAACCAAGTTGAGTTAATATCAAAGTTATTCCATTTTATCTGTTGTGTGTGACATAGATGTCCTGTTGATGTTTCCATATTGAATCCGATTTTGATCATTATTTTCATATCATGAAAGAGATACGTTAGAGTTTTCATGAATTTCCAATCTTATTTAGATTTTTATCATAATTGTGTTTTATTTTAAAACTAAATACTAATTCTTTTTTTAAGAAAAAAGTTTTGATCTTCGATAAATTGAAGATCCTTCATTCTCAAACAAAATCGTGATGATATCTACAATATAGTCCGTTAGGGTTAAAGAATCTTGTTTAGGTAATATTTTTATCTCATATGTTCCGATAATTGGTTGAATCATATTTTTATGCATTTTTTGGCATAAGTTTTTTTATTTCTGATTTATTATCATTCAAAATTTGCAATAACTTGCCCATGTGACCTTATTATTTAGATCACAAGAAAAAGGACGACAGAGATGAATCCATTGATCAATTCTTAAAAAAAAAGTATACAAGTATTCTTGCGAATATACATAATTTATTCTTGTGTTCTAATACCATGTTTGCTCAGAAAATGATCAAAATGGTCATTGATATATAAAGTCTGACTATTTTGGTTCTCCTTATATGCCACCTTATTGAAATACTCTTTGATGTATATAAAAGATGATCATTTTGATCCTTAGCCCTAAATTAACATAAAAATAGAAAGTACTGTTAAATTTAATTGTGAGTCCTGCAATATTAACACTCGATAGATCCTTCCCTCTCAATCTTCTTTCTTCGCCTTATTCTTCTCTAATGACCAAAAAATAAGCCAATTATTCCTTCCAATATCAGAATCCTCTTTGACGCATAAATTAAAATCTTCTCAAATTTTAAAATTATATTTTTCGCCTCTGCTCAATTTTTACCCTTGTATCTGAACAATGAAATAAAAATTATGCATGATAAAACTATTAACGTTGAAAAGGAAAAATCAAGAAAGCTATATTCTTCCTATATAGAGCTTCAACAAGAGAGAATTCAATTAAAACTTGAAAAGAGTCGATTTATGACAATCTCAAGTGTTTCATTTGATTTACTTATTTTATTTTATTCTTTGTATGTATAAAATTGCAAGTTGCTAGAATTATTTTGTAGAGATAGAGGAACATAAGAAACATGTGTAATGGGTGTTATTTTCTTGTAAGAATATAACGAGTGGTGGATTGAAGATGAAGAATGAGAGGATTGAAGAAACAAACATATGCAAGGTCTCAATATTGAGGGATCCACAATTAAATTTAGCTCTAGAATAACGATCAAAATAATTAATTTTTTTTAACTATTTCAATAAGGCGATATATATACGTTAAAGATCATCTTTGGTCATTTTCTCCATGTTTGCTCATGATTTTATCATGGAAATATATTACCCCTAGAACTCATGTCCATTTCCCTGGATATTTGGCCACATTAAAAGGTAAAAAGTCACTTTCTACAAAAAAAATGTCCCATCGTCTTTTTGGCTTAATAGACAATTAAATGTATGGAATTTTTATGAATGAATTGGGGGAAAGGACTTATTACGGGACTAATTCAGCTCACTTACAATGTTTATTATTCCCCACCTAAGGTAAAAACAAATGCTTTTAGTCTTTTTGGCTTTTCATTTGAGAATAAATTGACTAGTTTAATATACGGGTTTAAAATAAATATAATATTCGTATAAATAAAATTAAATAAGATTTATTAATTTGATATAATAATTTAATCTATTATGAACTGACAAAGATGAAAAATTAGTTTAGTTACTTACAATATAGAGATATGTTAATAGTTTAGGAATACATAAAGTAATAATTTGAAGTTGAATAGTTAGCTGTTAAATAATTAATTGATTAAAATTAATTTTAAAAAAGACTCTTAAATTTAAAATTAGTTTAATGTTTCTGCAGAATTTTAACTATTTTTCTTTTTAAATTTTTGTACTACATTCTTTCATTAACAAAATATTTGATAATCAAAATTTTAGTTAATTTCAAAGTCTTAAATATTAGAATAATAATAATATTTTTTGCTTTTTCCTTCATAGCCTAGACAATTATTGATATAGAATAGTCCTAAATCAAGCGAGAATTATAAATATAAAGAAATTTTAATTCAAAAGTTAATCTTAAAACTAAGTAAATAAAAGATTAAATAATAAATTAAGAAAATGGTGAAAAGGTGATTTTTGTCTAAAGAATGTTGCTAATCAGGTGTGAAAAATATTTGCCAGAGAGGTCGGATTGATAGCCCGTTCAATTTTTTAAAGGAGACAATTTTCAAATGGTGGAAACTGATTGTTCTAATAATCTCAGATCTCATTTTAGTGTAGTTTTTTGTTTAATCCTATATGTAATATATCATTAACATCAACATCAACATCAACATACCCAGTGCCTCAAAAGTCTCTCGCTCATTGCAGGGTGAGAAGTCGGATGTACGCAGCCCAACCCCTATGTTTAAAAACATAAAGCGGCTGTTTCCAGATGACCCATGAAGAGCGTCGAAAGTTGTATTGACTAACTGCTACTTCACAAATGAAAGAAGTGTAGACAGTTTAAAGAGCCATTTTGTTTTATTCCACCATACTCCAAAGCCAAAAAATAGTCAATCTTTGGCTCCATTCGAGATTGATGGAAAAATCCTATATTACATATGAAAAGAAATAATAGAATTAAACATGAGAATAATTTAAGTATTCAAGGTATGATCATAAAAGTTAGCAGAAGTTTTCACAGGCCACCAAGATTCAGATTTCCTTCGCTCAGGAATGTTGCTAACGAATGGGCTGATCTGCTGGTACATTTTCTGGGTGGTTGCAAACTTGTTATTGTCCAAAAAATAATCTACTGAAAATTCCCTAGAGTATTTTAAATGGAGCTTCTAAAGACAATTCAGGTCCTAATGTTGGAGGTTACTGTATAAAAAAGTGGAAGGGAGAGTTCATGTATGCTGCTGCACATGAGATAGGTGCAAATTCTAGCCTAGAGGCAGAAATTTGGGCTCTGGAAGAAGGTCTAAACTGTTGCATCTCTAAACTGGCTACCTGTTATTTTAGAGATGGATTCACTGGTTGGAATATGGGAGATCTCTTGGTACATTAATATAAAGGTTAAAAAGATTAATGGGTTGAGGAGACAAAGAGATTGAAGTGCAACACATTCTGAGAGAAGCAGATAAGGCGACAAACTATTTTATTAACCTAATTTTCTCTTTTACAGGTACAAATAATATAAATTTTCAATCTTTACAGCAGATGCCAAAGCAAGAAAGAGCATTATTACCTATGGATACTAATCAAGTGTCAAACATTTAAATTTTAAAGATGCAGAAGAAGCCATATGCATAGTATTCCAAAGGAAAGGAAAACACAACAATACAAATAGGAATCAACCAGAGCAGGAGAGATGCCTACTAAACACAAGTTGAACCCTAATTATAGTGTTGGGACCGCGCATGCCCACACCCCAACCCCGCATTAATATGATATTGTCCGCTTTAGGCCAAACCCTCACGGATTTGTGGGAGGAAGAGTTTGCATTATCCTAACAAACCTCCCCTCAAACTCTGACCACTCCTGCCCGAACCTGGTCACCTTGCCAGCACCTCACTCCCGGGCAACACCTGCCCCCGGGCAACCCGCCCCCTGGTGTGGAGATGGCAAAGGAAGAGTTGTAAGGTGCCTTTGCAAGGAACTGATCAATAGCTTCATTCCACATAAAAAGGAGAGATCACTTGATACTCAGTAAGATAATTATTTTTATTTTGGATTATTTTTGGTCCTCTGATATTGGGCCTTCTAAACATTGTTTGTTTTGTTTTTTATTGGATTTTTTTAGCAATAAAGGCTTATATCCAATTTTAATTTTTTTTTAAAAATAATTGTAGCTAGTCATTCACTCTTCAATCGGGAAGGATATTTTCAATTCAAACTACATGGTACCTTATTTCCTACCCAACACTCCAACATTAAACTCATAACCAATTAAATTTCATTGAATTTGGGTCTATGTACACATATAGGTTGGTCCAAATATTAGCCGGAAGGTTTGAGGTACTATAATAAATTAAAGTAATTATTATCTATGGCCCAAATTCATATTGGAAAAAAATAAGGAAAAATTATATAACTAAGCTATAATTACTATTTGATTTAATTTAATTATGTATAATTTAATTTTTATTGTAGATTTTCCATTTTTTTGAAATTTGTATATCATATTAGTAAATTTGCTTGTATATGCATTACTTTTATCAGTATAGATGTACATGAAAGTTCTTTTGTACTAAAAAAATACAATTTATGTTTATGTTTTGTATAATTTCATTAGTGGTATACATTTAATTATTTATTGTATACTATAATTTATATTTTTTTTAGACTTTGTATAAATGAATACAAAATTATCTATAATTGTTTTTATACATGTTAATGATTTCTCAAATTTTATATATACTTGGTTATACAAGCTTGTTAAGTTATTTTATTGAACTTTGTATATATAGGGAATTGAATTTATCCTCAAAAATGTCCCCCATATGCAGTGATATACAAACGTTAATATAATGCATGCTATATACACAAATTAATTATTAAAAAAGATAGAAATATTCATAAATATAAATACAAACAAAATTATGCAACCTATAATTAGACAAATACATGTATAATTATTCATAAATTAAAAAATATACAACTTATATTTTTTTTTATAATTTCATTAGTTCTATGCATTGATCAAATCAGAACATTTTCAAAGTCGAATACACTTTGAATTTAATAAATGCATTGCTTTTAAAATAAAATATGTTTATATATATGTCTTTTATATATCTTTTAGTTAGTATACACACCCCACCACCAACACCACCACAATTAACCAAAAAACAAAAAACAAAAAGTTGATTAGGATTTTATAATTAATTTGGGCTTGTTAGCTGTGCAACCCTTTTTTATCACTACTTTGGTGTTAGTTTTTTTTTTTTTTTTCATTTTTCTAGGACTAGAAAAATTCATTAATTCGAATCGGTCTCGAAACAATTCATTGCATTTTCTCCAAGACTTCATAGGTAAATCCATTTTTTTTATTATTCAACAATGAGCCTTCTAGGACTAGGACAATTACTCTGAAAGTCAATAGCATTATTGGTTGGTAGGGTTGCATTGCACTCTTTTTTCTCTGCATTTTTGTTTTATTTCATGGACATAATTCATTCAATTTAAGATAAAAATAAATTCTAATCAAACAAACACCCAATTGATACCAAACAGCTTAGAAGTATTTAATAATTCTGCGGTTGTATAAGAGAAAAAATAAAAATTAACAGGACTTTTGGAAATAAACTGTCACGAGATATTGATAAAGTATGTGTATATTATACTCTTATTAAATCTCACTTGTGAAATTTCACTAATTTGATATTGTAGTAGAGTTAAATGAACAACCACCTTTTTCCTTTAACTAAATATTCTAAATTAAAAAATTAATAACATAAAATAAAATATAAAAAATTATATGAAAAAAAAGAGTTTGATATTAATATTTATATTAGCTGTGGGAGCAACCATACTAATCGATTCTCAATAAACTTATTACTTTTAAACTGACAAAAAAATTTTAGAAAAATAAATCAAACTGATAATAATATAACTAATGGTTATTTTTTTGGTTTAGTCTGATTTGATTTTAAAAAAATTTAAAATTAATTAAATTAATTTAATTATAATTTTAATCAATAATCGATTCGTGAATAGTAAAATACATGGGTCCCACATAGCGGAAAAGATGTTTGCTGTAAGTGATGTTACCTATAAATATATTCCTCTGGTATCATTTTCTTCCATAGTTTCACAAAATCTTCTTATCTCTCTTTGATATTATTTTTTACACTGAAATCCAAGCTTACGTTATTATTTGCCTTCTCTTCAGTGCTAGCTGCCCTTTATAAATACAGGTAAGATATGTGTGCATCTTTATATTCTATTTTTATAAAAAATAATAAAATGTGTATTTTTTTTAAAAAAAATTATTTTTATAAAAATATATTGAGTATGTTATTTGTTTTATTAATTTTCTATTTTCTTTTAATTTCTTTCTTTTCTGAAAATCTTTTGGGAGCCACCTTTATAGTTATTAATTCAACAAAATTCAGTAGATTTGATTTAAATTCTATTTTTGTATTAAATACTATTTTATTTAATGGATATATGTTTACCATCTATTCTTATTTCAGTTTTAAGTGACACTGTTATGATAATATCATTTTTGATAGATTTATAGAATATTTATAATCAAATAGTTGTAATTTTTGGACTTTCTAGGAGTAATTTATATGTTGATTTAATTCCTTAAATTTTTGCTTAAAAAGCAAAACAAAATTCATGAAAAATTGAAACAGAAAACTAGAAGTTGGACTCTCTCTTCCAAAATAAACAAATAAATGAAAAAGGAGTATATATATATATAATTGAATTTTACATAGTTATGTAACTTTGTACTGTACCTACCGACTATTGGCTGATAATAACTTCATCAATTATTATTTTGAACAAAATATATGATAATTAATTTGAATCGTGATGAAATGATTAAAATTATTTTTGTTTTAATTAAAGATCTACGTTTTGAATTTCTTTAGTATGAATAAGCTTTATGACGTGAAAATTTAGAATTAATTAAACTTTAATATGAACGTGAATTTTTTTTTTTAAATAGTACTATTACAATATGTGGTCATTAATTCACTTTTATTTGGGTTCACTAAATCATAAAATTTGTCAGTATATCTTGTTCCGTCTATTTGTTCACAGCTGGCTAAGTTGAGATATTTAATATTAAAAATTTAATCTACTTTAGACAAAAATAATTTATTTTTTATGATATTATTTGTCTTTTTTGCCAAAATGTTAGTAATTGTGACAGAGATGTCAAGGTTTTGTTAGTTAGATTCAGAGAACTGCTTTCTTAAAGAAGGATTCTTGGAATTTTTGACTTATTTGTTTCTATATATGGGACCCTTTTTTAATTTTTTAATTTAAACTTTTGTCAATTAATAGTAAATTAATTCATCCATAATAATCAAGTAGTATGATTGATATTATCTTTTTCTTTCCTCCTGTTTATTTTATTTTTGTGACCAAAATACTAATGAACTATATTGGAAAAAGAGTGGTTATGGTGGGTTTGTTTGATGTGGAGAGAAATTTTCATTTTTTTTAATATTCAATTAATCAAAAAAATTTAAAAATATTTTTAAAAAATAATTTTTCTAATGACATACATTACACAAATAATATTTCACATTAAATGTATTCCTCACTTTTCAATACACCTTATTTTTATCTCCACCCCTTATATAGTCCCCATCATAGTATTTATCTAAAGTATGTATAAATATTTTAAATTTAATATTTTTATCTTTTGGATTGAATAGAAAATAATTTTTATAAAAAAGATTTCCCTTTATATGGGACATACCTAATACTCTCTTTGTTTTATTTTATGTGGTGTCTTTTTCTTTTTGATTCGTTTCAAAAATAATATCAGCTTACTTGATCTAATTGAAAATAATTTAAATGATTCCCAATCATATAAATATTTAAGAATAATTTTAGATCACAATTTTCAAAAAAAAAATTTCTCTTTAAATATCATATTAAATAAAAATATCACATAAAATAAAATAAAAAAAAATATTTTATTGCTTTTTGGCTAAAAATGCCCTTATTACTACCCAAAGTGGATCTAGATATGTCAACAATAAGCAGTGAACGTAATTGGGCTATATTTCCACTAGTATATAAGCATATCTGCCCCACATGACTAATGGTAAGGGTAATATTGTGCCAAAATTATACCCTCTTCGTCTAATTTTACGTGACATTCTTTGACTTGACATGATTTTTAAGAAAAAGAAGAAGATTTTAAAATTTATTGTCTAAAATTATTTTTAGATATTTATCTGATTGAGAATTATTTCATTAAAGTTAAAAATAAAATTTTAAAAATAGAGTAAGGTGGTACCAACTCTATTGCTTATAAATGGAATAACTTTAAATTTTGATTCCGTCAGATAAGACGAAGATGGTGGATGAAATTGAGAATAATTTTGATCCCCAACAAGTGATTGAGGAATTTGAAGTGTTGAGCAAAGATGCTGGGAGAATTCAAGAAGAGACATTAGAAAAGATTCTTGAAGAAAATGGAAGGACAGAGTATTTGCAACAATGGGGTCTGAATGGGAAAACAGATCAAGTATCTTTCAAGAATTGTGTTCCTCTTGTCACACACACAGATTTGGAGCCTTATATTCATAGAATTATTGATGGTGATCTTACCCCTATTCTTACTGGAAAGCCAATTACCACTATCTCATTGAGGTACTCTTTTTACGATGTATTTTCATAAATAACCTAAGTTTGAAATTTAATATAATCAAATAGCTATATTTTATATAATTACATGACATAACCTCGGCTATGTAACCTGAAGGGGAGGAGAGAAGTGAGCGAGATTGAAAGAGGGAGAAGAGAGGCGAATTTATATTTGTCAAATTGTATGTGTATGTATACTTGTCAAATAATTGATATGCATGATTAATATATATGTGTATTTGTATATCTGGCAAGCAAGATTGGGAGAGGGAGGAGAGAGGCGAGAGAGATGATTCAAGATCGAGAGAGGGAGGAGAGAGGCAAGCGTGAGAGGAAAAAGAGTGGAGAGAGGCGAATTATATATGCATGTCTGTCGAACTGACTATGTATATTTATCAAAATAATTGTATATATGTAGCTGGTATACATATATAATTGTATATCTGGTAAGAAATTGCAGAGAGAGGGGAGAGAGAGGAAGAGAGGAGAGAGAAAATCACAACAAAATTTTAAGTATAGCAACAAAATCCTAAATAAAGCTATAAATTGTAATTTTTTCAAACTATATTTGTATAATATAAATACATATTATATATTTGCTTAGTTACATTATTTTTTCCTTTTTAAATGTTAATTAAAATTCATATAGTCAATTTATTTTATTAATAATAAACGACACATAACAATTAATATGGGAAAAGAAAATAATTAAATAAGTCCCTTCTTTCAATGATGATCTCAATTGGGGATTGAGACATAATTATTAGTGCATGTATTTAAATTTCTAATATTATGGGGAACAGAAAATAAAAAAGAAAGATGATTTTTTTCTTTCTTCAATTGTTTCTCATGGAACTTGAAATTGGGATTTACTTTACTATTTTTAGAAGACGGAAGAAAATTTGATGATAATGGTTGATTGCAGCTCTGGTACAACTCAAGGGAAGCCAAAATTTGTTCCTTTCAATGAAGAATTGATGGAATCCACCATGCAAATATTCAAGACATCTTTTGCCTTTAGAAACAGGTATTGCCATTTTTTTCAAAAAAAAAAAGATTCGATATACACTTATCGTATTTTTCAGGACCTCTGTCTAATATTGGAAAAATGGGAAGTTGTTGGTTTTATTTTTACTTCCTTTTGTTTTTCTTTAAAAGTCATTACATTATCATTTGATCATTGCCATATTTTTCAACTCTACAGCTTTTTAAGATAATGGCTTTTGTTTTATTTGTGGAAAAGTTGGTTCAATTGAGACAGACAGCATGAGTTGTTTTATATTTTTTAATTTTGAATATACACAGATAAACACTTAAATTTGTGTAAAATTTAACAAATAGATACGTATGTTCTCTGTCGCATGATATACGTAGAATACCACGTGGAACGTGAATTGCTACGTAAGGATGAATATATCTACTCATTCAACTTTATATAAGTTTAAATGTCTATTTGTACACATCCAAAATTTAAAAATATAAATGTCAACTAAAACTAGATTACTTTGCCTTTGAAAAATTTCCCATCACTGCATGTATAGTGGAGAATTTGGTTCTTTCTTTTAATGAGTGTTTTTTTAAATCCCTTTGCTCCCTTTTATATGTCAACATTATTATAAATATATGTTTCTTAATATATCTCATTTCATAGTATCAATGCATAAATTACAGTCTTCTTCTTATTTTATCCTTGATAATTAATGACTTTGGAAATATAATCTTGACTAATTAAAGGAATTAAAAAGACAATTACTATTAAATAAGGGCAAAATGATAAACTAACTTTTTTTCTTAATTCAAGTGTCATTTCAAGAGGTGACATGTAAAAGGTAATGGAGGGAGTACTTTTTTCCCCTCCTGGTACCAATAAGTAGAAGCGTTCGAGTTCACACAGTGACAAATGCCAGACATTTTATCTATGTTGTTCACTCTTCAGAAAATGTTGTTGCAGTCGTGTTAATTCTTCAAATTTTTAATGTATCCGACACTCACTCGATATTTTTAAAAGTCCAAGTAACATAGCCTTTCAACTCTTAAAAAAAAGGAATATTTTGAATCTTCCATATTTTGAGATCCATATAGGCTAAAATCACGTGGAAACAGCCGCTTTATGTTTTTAAACATAGGGGTTAGGATGCGTACATCCGACCTCCCCTCACCTTGCAATGAGCGGGAGCCTTTTGAGACACTGAGGTATGTTGATGATGATGATGGGCTAAAATCACTAGAAAACTGATTGTTTTAATGTGCCTTGTGCTCATGTTATGTCGAGGTACTTCTGGGTAAAAAGCAGTACAATCCAATCCAATTACGATTATTTGATATGTTGGTTTACTATACTACGAAACAGGGGGGAAACCGTTTAATCATCAAACTATTGATGTAGAGATGGATGTTATTTTGCAGAGAATTCCCAGTCATAAACGGGAAAGCTTTACAGTTCATTTATGGCAGCAAGCAGTTCAAAACGAAAGGAGGTTTAGCAGCTGGTACCGCCACAACGAATGTGTATCGAAATTCACAGTTCAAGAAGACAATGAAAGCGATGCAAACCCCGTGTTGTAGCCCCGATGAAGTAATATTCGGCCCTGATTTCCACCAATCCTTGTACTGCCATCTTTTGTGTGGTCTCATTTCTCGCAACGAAGTTCAAGTTGTCTCGTCTACATTCGCCCATAGTATAGTCCATGCTTTTCGAAAATTTGAACAAGTATGGCAAGAACTTGTTGCAAATATAAGGGAAGGAGTCCTTTCTAGTTGCATAACTGTCCCTTCTATAAGATCAACAATGTCGAAATTACTCAAACCCGATCCAGAACTGGCTGATACTATTTATGACAAGTGCATTCGGTTGAGCAATTGGTACGGGTTGATACCTGAACTCTTTCCCAACACGAGGTACATATACGGTATAATGACAGGATCAATGGAACCGTACTTGAAGAAATTGAGGCATTATGCAGGGGAGTTACCGCTGGTTAGTGCAGATTACGGATCTTCTGAAGGATGGATCGGAGCAAATGTCAATCCTGAATTGCCTCCTGAGTTAGTTACTTATGCTGTACTTCCTAATATTGGTTATTTCGAATTCATTCCTCTCGAGGAAAGTTTAGATGGCGTGGAGGCTAAGCCGGTGGGTTTAACTGAAGTTAAACTGGGTGAAGAGTATGAAATTGTAGTCACCAACTTCGCTGGTACGATTTTCTTCTTGCCTTCCTTGGAAATGCTTTTTGTAGTCATTTGATTATCGCATTCAGTATGCTTTGTTATGCTTTTACTTCCGTAATGAACTACTTTGGACTGTTTTTTCTAGAGCCGAGAGGGCTGAGGCAGGGGTAAGGTCTGCGCATATTCTATCCTCCTAAAACTAGATTGGCTATTTTGTTGTTGTTGTTACTTGTTTTTTCGAATGTTCACCAAGATGATTGATCGAGTATATATACACACGTAAAATGCAGGTTTATACCGTTACAGGCTCGGTGATGTTGTCAAGATAAAAGGATTCCACAACAGCACTCCTGAACTCCAGTTTGTTTGCCGTAGAAATCTCTTATTGAGCATCAACATCGACAAGAACACCGAGAAAGATTTACAACTTGCCGTGGAAGCAGCAGCACAGCTCTTACTAAATGAGAAGTTAGAACTAGTCGATTTTTCAAGCCACGTCAACACCTCAGCTGATCCAGGACACTACGTGATCTTCTGGGAACTGAATGGTGAGGCCAGTGAGGAAATTCTGAAAGAATGCTGCAACTGTTTGGACAAATCTTTCTCTGATGCAGGCTATGTTAGCTCTCGTAAGGTCAATGCCATCGGAGCGCTTGAGCTACGGATAGTGAAGAGAGGAACATTTCATAAGATTTTAGATCATTTTGTGGGATTAGGGGCAGCAGTTAGCCAGTTCAAAACACCAAGATGTGTTGGTCCAAAGAATCTATCTGTGCTGCAGATATTGACTAGTAATGTTGTCGAGAGCTATTTTAGTACTGCATTTAGTTCAATTGTATGTATGTTCCCTGACTTGTAAACCAGCTAGCTGGTCATTTTCATCTTAATAAATACTTTGGTGTATAATAATTTTAGGATGGATTGTACAAAAATTTTAGTAGTTTAACAACTCCTTTCCCTCTAAAAGTGTTCTCTGTGCAAGCTACTTAATAATTGGTGGATTCAAATTGAGTATCGGTTCGATTTTTAAACTTACCAAGACAAAAGAATAGCTATAGTTTGCTAAAATTATGATTTATAGCTATATATTATAGGAGATAGGAGAGCGAGAAAGAGAGAAGGAGGAGAGAGACGAGCGACCCGAGAGAAAAGTCAATTGTATGTGTATATTTGTCAAATTATATGTGTATATCTATCAAATAATTGTATATGTGTAATTGATATACATATATATATTTGTATATCTAGCAAATGAGATTAAGAGAGCGATGAGAGAGGCGAACAAGATCGAAAGAGGGAGGAGAGAGACGACCGAAAGAGAATATATACATCCTTGCACTTCACCTGATCCTAAATGCGCTTCATCTGATTCAAGTCGTGAGTTTTTCTCTCTCTCTCATCAATGAGCACGTACACTCTCTTGTCTCCGTTTTTTTTTTCTAGGTCGACATACAAACGTTCAAACACTATTGTCTTAGCACTCGTGATCGCTACTACTGTTACTATTTTTAAAAAAATTTATTTATATATTATATTCATTAAAATGTGTAATACGTACTTTTAATAAATAAAGTAAAAATTTAATTAATTTCTTTCCTTATAGATGTTTAAAATAATTTCTATCTATAAAATAATTTTCATGTCAAAGGCTCATTTACCTATCCTTTTTCTTAATTTGACTTTTAATACTAACATTTTCTTACTAAAATTACTTAAAACTCAATTTCGTGTACGCATCTTCATAGATGTTGCAGCTGCAGTTTGTGTCGATCAACAAAAATGGCGGCTAAGAAGCGAAGCAGCCGAGTTGGTTCGAGCTCGAACTCGAACTCCAGCAGCCGATCCGAAGCATCCGAGCCGTCATCAGTCGGCTCAGCCAAGTCTCAAACGAATCGACCTCGGCGGCTCACCATCACCTTCTTCATTCTGTTCTTCATCATTTGTCTAATAATTTACTGTGAAAGATACTATTACACTGATCCTACTGTTGTTGATGTTGATAAGCCCTATGTTTACCAACGTGGCCTCGTTAAAATCGATTCCACTTACACTGAAATTCTCAATGTAAACATATTATTGTATACTTCCCCAATTTGATTTCTTTAGCTTCGGTTTTTTTTTTTTGATTTATTTGGTGAATTTTTAAGAATTACAGGAGAATTCTAAAGTTTCGGAAAATGTTAGTAGGCGGCATTTTGGGAATCCTGTTCTGGCCTATATCACTCCATGGTATTTGCATTTGTTGATTGATTTTTTGTTATTCCCAATTTGTATATGTTTGAATTTACATTTTTCTTTTATCTTTTTTGGGTGGTTGGTGTTGAGAAGGATTGGAAGAATCTAAACTTGTTTAGACTTTGTTTCCATGGTTGATGCGTATTGTTTCGTAATGTGTTGTGCTGTATTATATTATATGGTATTTTTTTCTTGATGATACATTGTTTGGATAATGCCTCGCATTTTGTATTGTTCTGTTAGGTGATTTCTATAGTTTTTACTAGTAGTAGCTGCATTTGTCTGGCAGTTAGTCTATCTTACGACTTTTGTTATTCCTTGTCAGTTATCGCATTTGTTGGTTATGGTTGTTGCTTCTCTTTGGTATGCTTTGTTATGTTTCACTTATTACTTTCTCTATCCTATTTGCTTTTGTATTAGTCTGTTAGCTGCTCGGATCTTTGTTACTCGAGCTAAGGGTCTTTTGAAAATAACTTCTCTATCTCCTCGAGGCAGTGGTAAGGTCTGCATACATTTTATCCAACCTAGAATCTACTTTTTGGATTGTACTGGGTTGCTGTTGTACAGAATGCTATCCATCAACAATCGAAAGGACAAACCTATAAAAAAGGTAGGGCATGGGATAGAGTTATTATAAAAGGTAGGATAAAAGATAAAATAACATCATCAGCTAGTAATCAGAAACCAAAACGGAAGGTAACAACGCGATCACATCAAATTAGTCATCACATAAAATGTGACTTTTAATCGTTACCTACACTATAATACTTGGTCTGGGTAATCTTCAAAATATCATGTACTTAAACAGGAGAACTGTTTTAGAGTTGGAACATCAACTCAGCCTTCACAGAGGAGAAGGGTTGTGTAGGTCGATGGCTACCTAAAAGTAGTCGAATTATGACAAGTCCTTCATAGAAGGAATGTGCATAGAGGGCCCCTATAATTGGCCCCAACTGTTTTGGGGTTGAGGAGTTGTATACGTTGTCTGTTTGTTTTTTAAGCAAAGGGATTATGTACTTTATGTCAATGCATGAGTATAAGTGATGGATAAATGTGGTGAAAATTAGAACTTTCAGTGAACCTTTGACTAGCTTGTTTCTGTTCTTTTTGGCGTGAAATTATACTGAACAGAAAATTCCTAGAACTGCCAATACCCCTTCTCCAACATACCTACCTTCTAAAAGAAATTGTTTTGACACTGATAATGTAGTTTTGGATTCTACATTTCATGACGGTATGATCAATGGTGCAGGAATTCAAAAGGCTATGACCTGGCAAAGAAGTTCAGTTCTAAAATTACACATCTGTCACCTGTTTGGTATGAACTGAAGAAGTAAGTGAACTCGTGATTTCCTTAACTGTCATATAGTATGAGTACCTTGGAGATGTGTAGAATCGTAATGCATTTAGCTGAAACTATGTGATTCCTTGCTAGTGCCTCTGTGACATTTTCCATGAGATCATAATATCAAAAATCGGATCCTTCTCTTAAGAATAGAGACTAGGGTATCATATTTAGTTTATTTTGTTGTTTTTCTTTATAACCACCAGGTCTTATACTATCAAATAAATGAATGCAATGAATTGAAGTTCAATCAACTATAGGGATGAGTACTGATTTAGTTGGACTGCAATATTATGCTTCAGTATCTTATTATCACAAAACTGTTAAATATTTACACCTATTGTACTTTCTGATGCCAGTGAAGGAAGTAAAATAGTTCTGCATGGAAGGCATAATGCTGATACAGGATGGATTTCAGAGATACGAATGAAAGGGAATGCTCTGGTACGATAGCTAATAACATTGAAATGTAGATTGTTGCAGATTCTTAGTGTAATTTGTGGAACTTATACAGTGGGAACATAGAGAAGAGAACCAATGGTGGAAACGTGATTTCATATGGAGTCAAATTTAGGGTGACATGCTAGGTCGTTTGCTTAAAATTGTTTCCTTTGCCACTGTATCTTAATTCTAGTGCCCCCAGGGAGGTTGGGGAGAGGGGGTGGCAGCACAAAGGCAACTAGAGTTCTGTTTGTTTGATCACTTGCTCCCAAGTAAGCTTTTCTCTTGTAACTGCTTTCCATTTCCTAACAGGTTCCTTGAATATAGAAGCCTATAGAGATGGTGCTAGCAGCTGACAATTAACTAAATCCTCTAATCTTACCTCATTTTAATTGTTTAGTTTCAACATCTCAGGTAATATTGGGTTACCAGCTAGATAATAATCTTTTTCTTTCTATTTTCGATTTATAGATTTTACCTAGGGTTGTCCTGGAGGCAATTCCAATGGACTTGCTTAAGAAGAAGAGGCTTAGGGAGAAAGCAATCAACCTTATCATAATGGAGTGCAAGTGAGTCTCTGTTTTAGATGTCTGCTTGAATTTTATTGCTACTTGAAGTAGTCAAACCGGTGTTACTTGCAGCCACATAAGTTGTCCACAAGATAGTAAATGGATTATCTAGCAATTATTATTGGTAGGAGCAAATATTGAATCACGTATGATATCTCTGAGCATATTTATCTAGAATGAGTGGGGTAATAGATGAAGATCCATTGCAATTACTCAGCTGATACACATTCGAGGAAAGTTATTGATTCACGTATGATATCTCTAAGCATATTTATCTAGAATGAGTGGGGTAATAGATGAAGATCCATTGCAATTACTCAGCTGATACACATTCGGCAAAACTTTCCTCGAATGTCCAAACCAACTATTATCCATTCTATTAACATGTCGTTTATGTCAAGGACATTTTCTTCATCCACGTATTCTGAGATCCTTTTGTCTTATGTAGGGAAATGGAATATGATGGTATTGTACTTGAGTCGTGGTCAAGATGGGCAGCTTATGGCATCTTGCATAATTCAGATATGAGAAATCTGGTTAAGTGCTTACTCTCATTCTTTTCCCTCATAGTAATACACTTAGGAATGGTGACCTTTGTGTAGATCCTAAACTATAAAATTCTTTTCTATTCTTATAATATGGTGTGTGGTTCTAACTTCTGAAGAATAAATGATTCCTAATTTTTATAAGATCCTATCTCATACGTTTCATTTTTCACTTTATACAAGAGCTCGAAACAAGAAAGGCATTGCATGAAATAATCTATTGTGTGGAAACTGTTTCACAAAAAGATAACTACTTGCAACGTATATAGTGCCTAAATTATTAGAACCTTCTCATTTTTTTAAACTTAAGGAACTCTACAGCTGTGATCTATGTTTCTCGGACTCTTAAATAATGTCGATGGGTGCATGTCAGATACTCCAAAAGTAGTGCATTTTGTAGTATCCAACACAGGAGCAACAAGAATTTTGGAGAGTCCGAGTGAGTGTAATTTGGGTATAAAGAAAAGTAGTTCACAAGATTTCTGATGGGTTCTTCCACTACTTTGAATCTTTGCACGTGTAGGCATTGCAATTTATAAAGCAACTTGGAGAAGCTATGCATTCTGTGCAATTAGAAAGGAATGGCAAGACAAATCTGCAGTTAGTTTATGTCATAGGCCCACCACATACAGATAAGCTTCAGGAGCATGACTTTGGACCAGAAGATTTACAAGCCCTTTATGATGCTGTAGATGGTTTTTCTCTCATGACTTATGACCATTCAAATCCTTATAATCCAGGTCCCAATGCACCTCTGAAGTGGATACGCTCTACCCTGCATCTTCTTGTGGGTGCTGGCAGCAAAGGTAGGAGATTGGGTGAAAAAATCTTTGTCGGGATCAACTTCTATGGAAACGATTTTGTTATGTCAGGAGGTATGCATATATTAATCTTACTGTGCCATATGTAGCAATATCCCCTCGCTTCCCCTTCACCCAACCCCGAGTAAAAGGAAAAAAAAGAAAAACACCAATTTTCTATTTTATGTCACCGCTGTTCTCTAGGAAGAAAATTAGGAGGAGCTTCTAAAGATGTTAGTTAAATGGAGTTCTAACTTTTCCTTACTGTAGAGTTCTGAAGATCATAGAAAATTTAGATGTTATAAATTTTAAGACAGTCAATTTCATGTCAGGTAAGGACTGCTAATGTTTTTGTAGTGAATGACCCCGTTTAATTACTCATCTCCCTTGAAATCTCGTGACTTATGTTTTCCTGGAAAAAATTGCAAACAAAAATTTCAGTTGGCTATGGGGGTGGATGCAGGGATGTAGTTTCACATTGTCTTGACCTACGAGGTTAACATAGCTTTAAGGTTAAATTTGAATTATTTAAATTAGACTGACACTGTATGCTGATCTTTACAGAGCATAACGAATCTTTACTTGCTCATATCTGTTAATCATTTGTAACGGATCATTATATAACAGGTTTAGGCGGGGGGCCTATTATAGCACACGAGTATCTTTCTTTGCTGGAGCAGCACAAGCCTGTAATTCAGTGGGAGGAGAACAGTGCTGAGCATTTCTTCTTGTACTCTGACAATCAGCATGTCCAACATGCCGTATTCTACCCAACGCTCATGTCACTTGCAATGCGACTTGAGGAAGCCCTTTCATGGGTGGCAGGCATATCAATTTGGGAAATTGGTCAAGGTTTGGAATACTTTTTTGATATTTTGTAGCACTTTTATCTTCCCTTGGTGTCAATGCCTAGTCTTACATTTCCATTTGTTCGATGAAATAGTCGATAGAGATTATGTTGCTACAGTTGTCATGGATTAGTTTTTGAATCTAGAATAGTAACATCAATGCAGCTCTATGTTACCATTTTCACTTGCACTTTTCTTGTATGCTAGTCTGTCGGCACGTGCTTTGTGCGTGTACCCATATCAATCAGTATTCAAAATAGCAATATTAAACTTTTTGAAAAATTTAAGTAGAGATCACAGATCATAAGTCAAAATTAACACTCCCACGCGCAAAGAGAATATCTAAATAGTTTATCTTTAATTTCTCTTATTTAATAATAGTGTTCGTTCAAACCCAACAACATAACTTTGATCTCAGTATAACAATAATTTACATGGCAACTTACACTATACCTCATGGAGGGGGAGAAGCTATTTTCGAAAGATCTATGAAAAGAAAATATAACAGTATAGAAGATTTAACAAATAATAGAAATAGTATTACATAACATTTAACAACAATAACATAAAAATGGAATGCGCTAATCCAAGTACCAAAAATAATAGATGGAACAATAAAATGTAAGCATATGATAAAAAAGATTTGGTAAAACAATCAACGCATAATGTGAATTAGAAAAAAATAGAATATCAGAATTATGACTTAAAAAAGAATTCAATTCAAACTATTATAATAAGTGGGGCAAAATATGAAATTTAAATCTTGCACACCTCAAAAATCAGTGGGTAATATAAAAAGGCACCATAATGTTCATTGATAGTTATTGGGAGTTACAAATATATGCAATTAATAGAGAATTTATAAGAAAAGGAAAAATTTAAAAGATAACACATAAATAAAATATTTATGTAGGAGAAAGGAGAAGAGGTGAAAGGGTTAAAAACGTTAAGTCTTTCTTTTAGCTGAAAAATAGTTCAATTTTTTTTGTCTTTTATTTTGATTCTAAAATTTTATTGATGTAATTAATAGAATGTA
>JAPFFP010000089.1:6312569-6330790 GCA_026153255.1 Solanum medicagineum
TCCGTTACTTGAACGAAACTAGATCTTGTGGAATCATATTGAATATTTGACGATACATTCTGTACCTTGCTAAAAAATCGATCCTTGTTTACCAACCACATAGTATGCTCTCTTTCAAAAGGATCTTCTGCAAAGTTATTCGTTTTATCTATATGTTATAGGTAGATTTCTATTCCCCCTCCCCTCTGCTTAAAAAAAAAAGTTCAATTGAAATAGACATGATTCAACTCAAATTCAAAGAAATAAAAGATTTTTTTTTATATTCGATTTATTTATATTAAATAATTTTCTTAATATCAATATAGAATTCAAATTGAAAATTTCATAATTTTCTTTTTAACTCCACTTCTAATATAAAAATATTAAATTTAAATTCTACATTCATATCTGATCGTAATCGTTTCACGTTCTCCCGAAATAAGGGAAGGAAAGAAGAAAAAAAAGGAAAACTTTAGATTAATTGAAAGAAAAATCATAACCTGAAAATTTTTGGAGACAATATCATCATGAAGAGCAATATGATTTCTGCATTTACAGCAACTATATATCCTTGGACCCACTAATCCTTCATCCATATATGTTGAAAAAAATTGAATTATCTCTCTAAACAAGAGGATCAATAAGTAATTAAAGCTTGATTAGTGTTAAATGATCAATTAATATGTAGAAAGATTAGTTTCTTGCTTGCTTGAAGGAAAAGCTTTGTATAAGTTGGACGGCATCAATAATTAGATTGAAAATAAGATGAAAGAGAAAGGAATAATAAGAAAATGAAATGCTTGATTTAAGATTACAGCAACATTACCCCAATGCCTCAAAAGGCTCTCGCCCATTGCGGGGGAGAGGGGGTCGGATGTACGCAGCCTGACCCCTATGTTTAAAAACATAGTGCGACTGTTTCCGAATGACCCATGATGAGCGTCGAAAGTTGCATTGACTGACTGCTACTTCACAATTGAAAGAAGCGCAGACAGTTTAACGAGTCATTTTGCTTTATTTCATCATACCCCAAAGAAATGCTTAATTTAAGATTAATTAACAAATTAATAAGTAGTAGATTGCAAGTGCAATCAACCAATATTAGATAAATAAAAATAGTTAGGTGTTGATAAGGATGGGATTGGCTATTTAATTGTCTCCTTGTTTTATAGATAATCTTATGATAATTAATTAGTCATTATTATACATTATGAAGTAATATGATACTAATAACTACTAGCTACGGTGGACCGACAATAACCCTCCCCCCCCCCCCCTTTCCTATTATTCGTATTCAGTGTTTACATTATGTTAATAGATATATCATATGTGTGTGGTTGTTCGTAAATTTTTTGTAAATATCTTATCATTATTAATTAATATGTATTCTGACTTTATTGATCAATTAACTATAACAAATTTACATGATTTGATATAAATACTTGATGTATGGAATATGTACCATATTTCCATCAATCTTGGATGGAGCCAAAGATTCACTATTTTTTTGGCTTTGGGGCATGATGGAATAAAGCAAAATGACTCTTTAAACTGTCTGGGCTTCTTTCAATTGTGAAGTAGCAGTTAGTCAATGGAACTTTCGACGCTCATCATGGGTCATCTGGAAGCAATCGCGCTATGTTTTTAAACATAGGGGTCAGGCTGCGTACATCTGACCCTCCCTTACCCCGCAATGGGCGGGAGCCTTTGAGCATTGGGGTAATGTTGTTGTTGTTGTTGTTATGGAGTATGTACCATCCAAAACTTTTTAGAGTTTTATGGTAGATACGCGTGGATATACTTATTAGCAGCATGAATATAGTTTAGGCAAAAACATTGTCTATCCACAAATACTCTTATTAGGCATGCAATACGAATTTTTAATACTATTATGTGTTCAGATATAATGCATATATTTCATTACAGAGATAATATATACGCTTAGATGCACTTGTTATGAGTTCAAATGTAGTGTATTTTACTATATTGTTATATGTGCGCGCAGATATTATTCAACTATAAAAATATTAAATTTGTCTGAATACACGTATTATGCATGAGAATATGGTGTGTTTTATTATAGATATATTGAATAAGAATGAGTACACTTATATGAGCACAAATACAAAATATATTTTACTATTATTATGTGCATGAATATCTTGTAACTTATAACCACTACATTTTGAAACTAAACGAAATCTCACTTCTTCTTCCATATTTGAGTGCTATACATGAAATATCATTTTAATTAGAATTTCATTTGTCAAAAAATTATATTATTAAAATTATTATTGTTATATATAAGTATGTGTACATATACAAAAACGTTAAACCTTTTTACTTCTTACGTATTTTTATTTTTTTATATTTTAAATTTCTTCAATGAAAAATTTAATTTGATAATGGCGTACTTTAAATCATTACAAAGTTGTATTCATATTTATTGTCATAGCAAGTTTTATCTTCAATCTGCTCCTGTCTGTTTAATTGAAAAAAGAAAAAGAAATGCGGTGAACGTGGATCGAACACGTGACCTTCAGATCTTCAGTCTGACGCTCTCCCAACTGAGCTATCCCCGCTGTTGATGCCATATGAAGCACGAGATTATTTAAATAGACGTTTGTTTAAATTGAGAGATTTTGATCTCTATAAGATTATTAAAATATTTACTCTGAATATGAAAATTAAATAATTAATACTGTAATATTTTTTGAATTCACTTTAAAAAAGATAAGTTTATGTTATTTCGTATTTTACAAAGAAAGAATTTTTAGTGAATCATTCTCTCACGAGAGGTAATGAATAAAATTTTAGAATAATTTGCTGTATCTGCTAGATCACGGATAAATAAAAATTACAAGACTTCAAAAAAAATAGAAAATATGAACTTAATTATGGGGCACCATTCAAATATAGAAAAGAAATATGACAACAGTTACCCCGACTAATGGAAATAAATTGTAGATATTTTAAGACAATCATTTTTACGTGATATTAAATATATATATATTTTTAATTTCTTTTAATATTTTTATTCGTCGTGATTTCACACGACGCTAGAACATGACAATATCACTTCAAATAACTAATTTATACCTTCTGGCAATTAATAGGATCAATAAAATCTTTTATTTCATTTAAATTTTAATTTAAAAAAAATATAAGAAGCAGAAATTAATTAATTAATGGAGCAATAATATTGAATTTGTCAAGGCCAGAAGCTACCTGCTTCCATTTTCCTGAGGTCATGAATGACTTGGCTATATATCTAATTCCTATTTGAAAAAACCTAAGAAAAGTATAAAATAATAGCTTTGTATATATTTCATGTAATCTTAATTAATTTGGTTGACTTGGACCAAATGCTAGAAACCAATTTCATTAGAATCCTTTTCGATTAATTTATGTAATTATTTGTTTAAATTTTTAAATTTTCTTAATAAAAATTATGATTTTGTCACTGCATTCACATTTTATATCACTGAAGATATACAATACAAAAACTATTGTATATCTTAAAAATGTACTAAATACATAGAATGATACAATAATATTTCTTTCATTTCAAAATAAGTAGCCCTTTCACTTCTTTTTTTTCCATTTTGTTACTAAATAAATGTTGCTTCCCATGATCAAGATATTACACCTAGTTTCGCTGTTTGTTATCCATTATATTCAACGATTAATTTAGATACAATATTTATTTTGATTTTTACTTAAATTTTATTATATTGTACCTAATAAAAAAGATTTATTTTGTGTAACCAATTATTTAATTTTATTTTTTTGTACTTATTATTTAATAATTTTATTTTATCTTCTATCCTACCTTTTCAATAGTTCTATCTTATATTTTTAGTTTTCTTGCAAGTTTATCATCAATATGGATGTGTGATATTACAACAACAACATATACTTAGTGGAATTCACACGTGGAGTCTGGGGAGGGTAAAATGTACGCAGACCTTATCACTACCTCACAGAGGTAGAAATGTTGTTTCCTGTGAACCATTGTCTCGAAAATCCATAGGCAAAATAAACTAAACATGGAAACAAAAAGAAAAAGAAAAGAAAAAGAAAAAAAAGAAGAATGACTGATAACGAAAAATATATTATACGTAAATGTCACAAATTTAACATATATAAGACGAGTAATGACAATACAGGATATAAAGACATGACTAATCCTACTATACTATTATACCCCAAGTCCAGATATCAATCTACCCCTATTAGTCTATTAGCCTGTTACTCTAATTCGCGACCTCCACCCCTTTCTATCTAAGGTTATGTCCTCGGTGAGATTAGTTTTGTCGTATCTTGTCTGATCACCTCCTCCAATATTTCTTCGGTCTACCTCTACCCATTCGTGGAACTCTTAAATTCAACCTCTTAGACCACCTCCTACTGTTAGGAGTATGAGTACTTCTTCTCTGCACATGTCCAAACCATCATAATTTTGTTTTCCTCATCTTGTTAGCCACAGGGGCCACCTCTAATTTCTCCCGAACGATGTCATTCCTAATTTTATCACTCCTGGTATATCCACACATCCATCTCAATATCCTCATCTCTACGACGTACATCTTCTAAATATGTGAATTTTTTATTGGCTAACACGGCACCTCATACAGCAAAAATAGTCCAACCATCATTCTGAAAAACTTACCTTTTAAATTTATGTGGTATCTTTTTTATCACAGAGCACTTCAAAAGCAAGCTTCATTTTGTCCGTGCTGCCCCAATACAATGTGTAACATCATCGTCCATATCGTTTACATAATGATTTTCTTGCTAATGAAAGGCAAAACATACCACTTAACCAGAATCCAATATCACCCTTCTTCCCAGCAAATTCCAACCATTTTCACTCAACTTCAGTAGCATATAAAATAGTTAAAGATGAAAACGAAAAAGGATCAAGCAGTTGTTGAGCAAATCATGTCATGGATTTTATTAGTATAATGTATCCATCTTTTTCCATTACTAACAGTTGTTGAGCAAATCAATGGATCACTCAGATTCCGACACATTTTCTCTATTTTCTTATTATTAACTATCAAATGTGTCCATTTGCATGATTAATCAAAGATTTGTTGTGGGTCTATCTTGGATTTCTAAAAAGATTCATACTTTCTGCAAACTACTACATTGTTTTCAAGAACTGAGAAAATGGGGTTGTTGACAAACAAAGTGGGGAGGAATGAGATCAAACCAGGAGACCATATTTACACTTACAGAGCTGTTTTTGCTTACTCCCACCATGGTAATTTTACAAAAAATCAGGAAAGGAAAAAGAGTTCATTTTTGCTTCTTCTTTGTGTACTTTGGTTTATGTGTTTAGTTTATTCCAGTTTTCTTCTTAGTAGGCTGTTGGTATCTGTGATTTCTCCATTTTGAATGTTTTTATTTGGTTTTGACAGTCAAGATTTGTGTTTTATCATGTGAATTACTGGACCTAATTAGATGTATATGTCTTCATTGTGCCTTCAAATTGGGTATAATTTATAAAGACAACATACCCAGTTTAATCCCATAAGTGGGCTCTGGGGAGGCTAGCGTGTACGCAGAACTTACCTCTGTGTTAGGAGGTAGAGAGATTGTTTCCTAAATTGGGCATACTTTACCTGCATCAGAATTGTAATTTTGTCATTAGGCAATGTTGGGTAATGTCAACATCCTGCCTATGGTAAGGCCCATGAGGGGGCTGGGGTGGCTCGGGTCGGAGTCATGATCGAACATGACACTTGCATGGTGGACTTGGTTAAGAAATAAAGTTGCGTCTTTGCTATCAACTATAGCTTTTGGCATAATGGTACGCGGTTGATCCTAACAGGCAATGAGCCAATGAGTAGCTTATTCTTTATCTATGTATGGAGGTTTATATATGTATCTGGCTTGTTAGTGATCTTGAACGAATTAGTGTTGAAGTGGCTCACTTGTATCTTTGGAGATTCATTATGAACCATTGATATGTGTATGTTAAAGAGGTCCAACGTTAGCCAATTATGAGATGGCTTGGACAAGCTCACCCCTTGTGAAAGCTTTTGGTGTTGAGTTAGGCCAAAGATTGATAACAGTGTATCCATAGATTGCATGAGATTTTGGATATAGTGATTGTCTCAATATTGCCTGCAGCAGGATGACAGGTTTCATGATTTCGTGATGGAGGTTCAGATATCTGTCTGGCTAAAATCATGGTCTGCATGGGATTTCAAAAGCAAGTATATTGAATTTAGTAATGTTATCAACAGTTGTTTATCTAGTTGTTCTATGAAAGCTGAAAATCTATTTTCACTAAATAAATAGTGAAGGCTCATCAAAGGAACACGAATAACATGGGAGAGTCTGTTTAATTCAATGCTCGGACTAAGACAATATGAGATCAATGAAGAACGATTTCAGAGCTATGGCCAATTAGGGTCTATATGTTGCTACTTCTAGAAAGAAGAGTTGTGAAATGAGTGTCGATATCCTTATGTTTGACAAAGTTGCCTTTTTGATTTTCTTCTTTTTCTTCCATTCCAGAGTAAGTAAGAAATGAGAATCGAGAGTAACTGTTACAACACTGAAATATGGTTCCTAACATTCTATCTTGGAATGTCTGCCATTAGATCCACCCTGATGTCTAAATACATTTGATTAATTGGTGCTAGACCTTTTAATTAAGTCCTAAAAAGTAGTGCTTAATCTTTAAGAAATATCATTATAATCAAAAGGTGCTAACTGCTAAACAATATGGACCAATATTCTTGTGTCCCTATTGCCTGGTTAACATAATTAAAGGAAACTGCTTTCAAGTTGGATCCAAAAGTATCTCCTTCATGCAAACTTAGTTAAAAAATAGATATGCTGAATTCTACATTATGGCTACTAAATTCTCATTTTGTAGCCAAGAGAGCTGTTTATCTGAATTTGACAGAGGCACCAGAGTGTTATCTCAGCATGTTTAAACCAGACTATGATTGAATTATTTCAAGTACTTGTGCTGAAGCATGTGCTTTTCTATCTTTCTAGAAGGTACAATAAAACCTAGGAAAATATTGTTAATCGCCTTCTGGATGTTATGACTAAATGAAATGATAATTCTTGGTAGCATATCAGTCTGATCAAATGAGGATTCCTGACATTCAAGTGAAGCCTCCTTCTATGGATCTTGCAAATTACGTTGAAACAATACAGGTTCTTCACAACACAAAATGATGATTGATGGTAAAGCTAGACATTTTAGTGGATGTAGCCGGTGGATTGATAGGCTAGAGGTGGTCTTCTGAAGTTTTTGCATTAGATGTTTTACAAGGTGTGGTCTACTTGTTGATGCTTCTTATCTGTACTTGTTCAACTCTAACAAACCATAAGACTGCTTCTGAGGCTAACACATCGTCACTTTTTTTTGTGTGAACATGTGATGGTCTCTCGAGATGCATACTTTCTTGTAATTTTTCTTCATGACTCCTCTATTATGCTTTTCTATGATGTAAAATATGAAGCAGATACTTCATGTCTATGAGTTCTGGAATATCATGAGTTATCATGTGAACGGGATTGAACCATATTTGTTTATAAACAATACCATAAATCTGGCATGTGGAATCTTTTAAAATCGTATACACTTTCTATTATGTTTCCTTGGTTGATCTAAAATGTGGCTGATCTCCCTTCTTCTTACCTACACAAAAAGAATATTACATTTTCCAAAATGGTCAGCTGAAATCACTATGATATACAAGTCCATTTTTTTATAGTCCTTTAAATCAGATGCTCAAATTAGTGTTGAATAGCAAGGTAAAGTTTTCTTCATGCAAACCAGTACTATTCTTTTTTTTTATGTATTGAGTCTTCTGAAAACATGATATTCATAGGTATTTTTGTTGGTGGAAGCAAAGTGGTCCATTTTAACCGTCTCGAGGCGTTTTCTGATGCTGTTGATGATGAAATATCTGACCTTTCTTCTTCATGCCCAACCTTTCCTGACTGTGGATTCAAGCTACCTAACAGTGGTGTCGTTCTTTCTTGTCTGGATTGCTTTCTCCGCGATGGTTCACTCTACATCTTTGATTATGGAGTAAGCCCATCTTATTTCCTTACCAGAGTGCGAGGGGGCACTTGCACTACTGCAGCATCAGACCCTCCAGAACTGACCATACACCGAGCAATGTATCTTCTTCAAAATGGATTCGGGAACTATAACGTGTTCCTTAACAACTGTGAGGACTTTGCCCTGTACTGCAAAACAGGCCTTGTGACAGTTGATAAGCATGGTGTTGGAAGTAGCGGACAAGCTTCTTCTATCATCGGTGCTCCTTTGGCTGCTCTTCTTTCCTCTCCTCTGAAATTGCTAATTCCTAGTCCTGTTGGTGTGGCCACAGTAACAGCAGGGATGTATTGTATGAATAGATATGCAACTGACATTGGCGTTCGAAGTGATGTTGTCAAAGTAGCAGTTGAAAACCTGGCAGAGAAGCTTGGCTAAGGAAGCAGTCATGAATACAAAACTTCAAATCAGGGAACTGCTAGGTGACATCAATCTCATCGTCTTACACACAGAGAATTCTTGATTTTGAATCGTTTTATGACGAAGTTACTGTTTTTGCTTATATATCATACATATTGTCCAGAAACTGCTTTTTGGTTATCCATGTGTGAGAGGTAATGATCCTACTTTAAGTTGACAGTTAACAATACATTCAAACTTGGCTTCGGCCGGTAAGTAAGCACTTGAGAGTGCACATGTAGACACTTCAACTTAGTCTTAACTGACAATTGTACACTCCAATTCGTTCTCACTGTTTCTCGTGGACACCTAATGCTGATGTGGTGCAAAAAATTTGGAGGTGTCTAGATTATCATTTTGTAAGTTGGAGTGTTCAACTGATACAGTGGAAACAAGTTGAAGTGTCTAGATGTACATACTCAAAGATGGTATGTTTACTTACTGGTTGACGACAAGTTTGAGTGTCTATTCATATAGTACGTCTAAATTTAATATTTTGGAGTGTTGTTCATTTAATCACGGAGTCTATCTTCTGGAATACAAGATTGTAGTGCAGAAAATCTAAATCATTCCTGCTTGATTTTGCGTTGTGCTTTCCTTAAAATTATTTTTTAGCTTCTTGGCAACAAATTGTCTATAATAAAAGCTCATTACTTGTTTGCCTTGGGGCCATTGAATGCTTTTTTTTTCTTTTTAGGACAAATTCCAAAAGTTTTTATCTTTTCTATCATGTCAAGTCAAAATGTACCACAAAATAGGACGTAGGGAGAATGATATTTTGTAGATCTACTAGAATGATATTTTATTACTAAGTTAAAATGTGCCACAAAATCGCACATGCCGGAGGGGTTTACCAGATTTACATGAACTCATATTTCCCTCCCGAGATCATATATAATAGTGTTATATTTTTTTTAAAAAAAATATTTAAATATAGATATGTGAATCCACACTTGAAATATCATATAATACGATAATGATTAGATTACCTCTCTAAGTAAAATTAGAAATTTGAATTTTATATCTATTTTGCTTTATTTTTCTATCTAAAATCAAGTAAAACTTCTCTAAGTAGTAATTGGAACTTGGAAGCATGTCAATCTCATCAAATTTGTATTTTAGATTCACCTTTTCATAACAATGCACCCATTATCTCGAAATCCTGAACATGCTTCTAGCTAAGTATATTCTATACACGTTATTTGGGAAAATGCACAAGTACCTTCCTAAACTATAACCATAATTTCGGAGACACACTTTAACTTGGTCCTATTAACCCCCTGAACTTATCTTTTTCGTAATTTAATGCTCCTTCTTTGCCTTCATGGCATGTAGGGTCCATGCATGTATTACACACAAAAAATTAGGTGTTGGTTAAGGATAAATAAGGTGCATTAAATTACGAAAAAATAGGTTCAGGGGGGTAATAGGACCAAGTAAAAGTTTAAGTGTGGCTCTGGGATTTTGGTTATTGTCGAGGGAGGGGGGATACTTGTGCAATATATAACGAAATAAATAATAATACTCATTTTTTCGATTGTGTAGTTGTGCAATATATGTGTAAAGTGTGTTCATGCAAGGGGGCTAAATCTTTGATATATTTTTACACCAACTATATTCATTTATATAATTTTTTTATTTTATTATAGAGATCATTGAAAATATTAATTTGTTAACATTAATAATCAAAATTCCAAAGACACACTTAAAACTTTTACTCGGTCTAATTACCCTCCTAAACTTATTTTTTTTGTAATTTAATGTCCCTTCTTTGCCTACGTGGTATGTGATGTCCGCACGTGTACTACAAACAATATAATTTAGGTGGTTAGGTGTATTAAGTAGACAAATAAGGGGTATTTAATTACGAAAAAATAAGTTCAGGAGGATAATAGGACCAAGTTAAAATTTAAGTATGTCTCTGGGATTTTGGTTATAGTTTGGGGAAGTACTTTGCATTTTTCCCATATTATTTTAATAATACTCATTTTGTTTTATATATTCATATTGATCTGACATATTTCTTGAGAAATTTTAATTATAAATATATTTATTAAATTAATCCTTTTAATGCTTTGAAATTCTAACTTTAACAATTATCATTTTATAGGATAAACTAATACTTAAATTTTTTTAAAATGAAAGTGAAGAGAAAAAATATTTTTAATTGAGGAATCGAGTAAAATAAAACAAACGCAGCAGCATGTTATATTACCCAAAGGAAAAGGGAAAAACCATGTTAATAATTTAACGTTGATAAGGTAGTATGAGTGTGCAAAAATCGAACCAATTGACAAATTGAATTGATTCGATAAAAATGTATTGATCTATTGTTATTAGGTTATCAAGATTTTAATGCCGTTTTTTCTAAAAAAATTCTTAGATTATCAATTCCATATTGATTTTTACTATTGGGTAAACCAATAACTCAATAAGATTAATTTACTATTTTACCCTTTCATAAATATTAAATATTAATAATTTAATACTAATATGAAACTATAACTATACTTACCTATTATAATCTTGATGATTAAGTGATTAGCTATCCACTTTAGTATTTTAATTGTAATTAATTAAGATAGTTTTTGCAAATTGCTTTAATTAATGTAAATTTTCGTTATCATTCTTATCAGATAAATAAAAAACTAAATCATTAAAACTTAAAATCAATAAACTAAAATCGATATATCGAAAATTCATAAAAAATTATTTTATTAACTTAATATATTTAAAATCAAAAATCAAAAATCAATAAATCAAATCTATAATATATAAACTCAAACCGAATTAACCGTACAAACACCTAATCCACTATCCTGATGGCAGTGCAATTTATCGAGTTATTATGAATCATCACAGCAATGGGCAGAACCCGCTCGATCTTTTATCTAATAAAAAATCGAACCGAATCATACCGTAGACACCCAATTGGTAGGGTGAAATTTAAATTAGTTTGTGCATTTGCCCAAAAGAATTGGTGAAAAATCTGGGAAAAATGAGTAGCTCAGCAACATCAATGGCACCATGGAAGCAGCTTCTTCTCAACTCCATCAACGCCAATTCCCATCTTAAGCATTCCACTTACTTTCAGCTCGTACCAATTCCTGCTTTTTTTTCTCCTTCATTCCAATGTATTTTTTGTTATTTCTGATCTACTTATGCTTCTTGCATTAGGCAACTGTTGGATCCAATGGAAGACCCTCTAATCGAACTGTAGTCTTCAGGTCTCTTTTCACTCTTTAAATGCTGAATTCAGTGATTTCTTCATTTTTATCATTCTCGGTAATTTTTTTTTCTTTTGCAGAGGGTTTCAGGATGGTACTGATAAGATTCAAATTAATACTGACTCACGAAGCCGTAAGGTGTGTATTGTTATAATGCCCTTTTCCAGATTAGGGCAAATTGACTGTTTTTTTGTTAAAAATATTAAAGAATTGTTTGATACCCTTTAATTTTTATAAAGTTCCCAACTTTCAAGAATTTATGTGAGAGGGGTTGCTCGGATAGTAAGCATGCTTGGTTCGAGTGACCAAGAGAGAGAAAAGGGTGAGAAATCCTTTTTTTTTTTGGTTTCTCACCCGGTGCCCGGAGACCGTGGAGCCAACTAAATCCGGATCGCACACTGCACGGCTCATTTGGGGGTGAAACTCCCAACAGGATTTTTTTCATTCCTAGGGCTCGAACCCGAGGCCTCTGGTTAAGGGTGAAATACTCCCACCAGTGCATCACAACCCATGTTGGCAAGGGTGAGAGTTCCTAAGGAAGGGTAAGAAAATTAAGAAAAAAGAAAAGAATTCATATCGTATGATGGTAGTAATGGTGGAGCCAGAATTTTTATAAAGGGGATTCAAGTTGTGATCCCTTATCATTATTGTGATCCCTTTACGACTAGCTTATTCTTTGATTTTATTACAATTAATTATTGTTTGCTTTTGGTTATCATATTATTTGTTGTTGCTGCTATTCTCTTTTTTATTGTTTTTGGCATGACTTCTTCACTACTGTATTTTCTTACATACTTTACTTTGATATGCTTTACTTGAGCTAAGGGTCTGTTGGAAATAGTCTCTCTACTGTCAGTCACAAGGTAGGGGCAAGGCTACATATATGCCACCCTGCTCAGGCCCCTCTTGTGGAATTACATTGGATATGTTGTTGTTGTTGCCATTAAGTTGTGAATTATGCTTAGAACTGATGATGGTTTACTTGACTCAGTGCAGATTGAAGATCTTAAGCATTGCCCATTTGCAGAGGTATTTGATACTTTGTTAATTCAATATTGCTGAAGAGATATAAAACGATTCAGCTCCTTTCTTTTTTATGGCTTCTGAATTGGGCCTTAGTGCCTAATGTATAAATGCACAACAGAGTTGCTTCCTGTATGACTTTTGCAAAATGTGGAACATTCTGTAATTAATCCGATGCTGTTTGAACAAATTTGGTAATGAATCAGGTCTGCTGGTATTTCACTGAAACTTGGGAACAATTCAGAATTCATGGAAGAGTCGATATGATTGATGCATCAAATTCTGACCCAGATAAACTTAGGGTAATTCTGGAAATCTTTACTATTTCATGTTATTTTTACCTATACATGTGATGATTTGTGTGTGTATTTTTTGTTCTACTAGTGCTATATCTAAGACTAGCAATCACCTCCAGTTTCAGAGCAAATGGCTCTATCTAGAATTAAGTGTCACTCACTCATTTTAAGCCATGTTAAAAGCTCCAAATGCAACTAATGCATTCAGAAACTTGCTGTATTCGTCACTTTCTATGTTTCAATTACTGTGCATTTCTGATTCTACTCAGAGCATTTTAGCAAATATCGTATAGTAAAATGGTGGTGGCTCTTCTGTAGACACCTTGAATTATCTAGCAATCCATATGTTCAGGTTTTGTATTTAATTCCGTTGATTGTTTCAAACATGTGAAATTTCTCAAAATAATAGGGTACAAGACTTCTTAAAAATCATGATCAGTCCAGAACATCTCAAAGGTTATTAACATTGCCTAGTGCTTCAAATGAGATTAGCTTCGTAGCTGGCCACTTGTTGAGATGCCTTGTATATGTAAGATATTGATTTTGATTTTGTAAAGCAGAGATCTCACTATCTGCAGCTAGTTCATCGACTTGATGCAGAAACTAATCTTGCTGTCTCAATTTTTTCTCTTAGTAAATAACATATCTTCTTCTTTATATTCTGATAATAACAATTCAGCAAAGAGAGGCAGCTTGGTTTGCTGGTTCTGTGAGATCAAGACTACAATTTTTGGGGCCTACTCCAGGGCTTCCTTCTCTAGATGAACAACCATCAAACGATTCATTAGATGCCTCTACTGGTCCAGTTGATGCATTCTGCCTTCTAGTTCTGGACCCCGAGCAGGTCTGAGTTTTCCCCTGGGCATGCAACTCTTATGAAAGAAAATGTACATCTGTAACTTTTAATTGTTTGTGTTACTTACAGGTTGATTATCTGAACTTGAAGAGTAATGAGAGGCTAGCATTTACTACTGCGCAAAGTGTCAATGGTGAGAACTTCTGGACACAAAATAAAGTCAACCCATAATATTTGATTTGTCAACTTACAGAGTATCCCAATCAGACTATTGGTATATGCTCTGTGATGAATCTTTTTAGTATTATTCAAGATAATTTTGAACAGAACATTGTTTTCTTTGACTGAATTGACTAAAATATTTCATATGTAATACGATCTCCATTACATTATAGAAATTTGATGTCAGAATCATGAGAGATTGGAAAACTCTATTTGTTAAATTCATCATGGTTTTGCATACCTGGCTACTTAAGACCTCTTCTATTTTTCTCATAGTGTACTCTCCTTCTGATGTGTGCTATGATGATCTGTTTTTTGAACCACGATTTTGCTTCTGAGACTTAGATTTCACAGTTCTGGACGAAAGAAATCAGCTGAATTTGAAGCACATGCTTACTAAGGTACCTCTACCTAACCTCTAATGCTTCACTTTCTGTTTGTGGTCCCGGGTATTCTTTGTCCCTTGCTGGAAGCCACCCTATATTCAGAACATTTTGTTTGGAGAATGCCGGTATCTTTCAAATTTCTTCAATAGGATCCGTTCTTTTCTATCTCATGTGTTGTGATTTATCGATCTATAAATTGACAGTTTATGGTTGAAAGGCTGTGACAATTTGAATGGCCGAAATGCTTGCCAGTTGTACTTGAAGAAAATGTAAAGCTGTGTTTTTTAGGTAATTAATTAGTTATCTA
The DNA here is from genome assembly GCA_026153255.1 of Solanum medicagineum. Classification (NCBI taxonomy): domain Eukaryota; kingdom Viridiplantae; phylum Streptophyta; class Magnoliopsida; order Solanales; family Solanaceae; genus Solanum; species Solanum medicagineum. Next base: position 6,327,303 of record JAPFFP010000089.1, read on the forward strand.
CTGCCTATATGTTTGGATTTACCGGTTTTTGTTCTTAGTAAGCTTAGAAGAGAAAATGGGACTGCATGACAGGTTCTCTGGCACCATGCTTACTATTTGACTTTTTATTATATTTCTTATTAGTGATCAATCATTTTCCAATTTCCTGTATCCAAAATCCTACCTACCTGCGTATGTCTCTATGCCGCTTAAAGGAAGCTTTGTCATGATGCAAAAGACAAACAGATGAACAGGAAAGACAAGTTCCAATTTTATTATTACACAAACTTATATGTCAACAAATCCCAATTCTTTGAAAAAAAGAAATGCAGTGTCGGCTATTGCACACTTGGTGGGTCAAAGAATCTCCAATTAGAGACCTATAAACTTTCCAGGTTTGTTGTTGTCAACGTCCACCCTAATAAACACATGTATATCTAGCATCTGGGCAAGTCTGTAGGAGGATTAGGAAGTCTTTCTAATGGCCCTTCCCCATTCTTCACAATGAGCACCACTGATAAGCCCCAAGATAAATGTATCTCCAAATGGCAGTGCATAAACCATGCCCCTATGCATGAAAATGGTCCATCCGTGAGTTAGTACAATGCACTGTGATAATTAAGAGATCAGTTTAGTTTCTAATTTATTACCTGGATTGTCAGCAACGAATCTAATGGCAGCCCATCCACCTACTGGAACTCCAATTGTGTTCATGTATGGTGGATCCACCAGATTGAAGTTGGCTATATCGGGATCATAGTTTCCGGTGCCATAACCCACAACGTAAAAACTGTAGCCATGAAGATGAATAGGGTGGTTCTCCGTGGAGATGGTGCTGGTGTCCTGTAGGATCATTTGAACCTTGGTCCCATAGTCAAGGACATACGTCCTAGTTCCATTCAGAGAATTTGTGTCGTTAGGAGGGTTATTAGGTGCCCCATTCACAAAATCATAAAACTTCAGGGGTACCCCAGGAAAATCTCGAGTGAAGTACCCACTGATGTTCTTGTAGTAAGCTTCCAAAATTGAGACGTTAGGTTTACTAAAGCTGATGTTATTCATAGAAGCAGCCATGACTCCACCCCCTTTAGCTTGACAATCTTTTTGGGGATTCTTGGACCGGCATTTTTGCACGTTTAGTCCAATTGTAATGAATAGGTTGCTGTCAATATCTTTAGGAACAGTAACAGGATTAAGACTTCTAAGCCCGTCCATGACTGTCTTAGCAGCAAGATTATCGTCAAAACGTGGTAAAGCTGCAGGTAAACTTAAATCATTTGCTGTGGCGCCAAAATACTGAAAGTAAGCTATTGATGTTATATTTTGAAATGAGACATTCTTAGCAGATTGATAAGGTCCCATGGCCATTGAATATCTTGCTATAGGTTTATCTGCTGTGACTAGGACGTTTAGGGTTTGACCTGGCCCGAGCATGACTGGGTTCATAGTCAATGGCTTTATGTATTCTGCATCAACTTCAACAATTGTCAATCTATGATTTGCAATGGCAAAAAAATGCTCCTGGTTCAAAGCTGCATTGATCAACCTTAACAAGTATGTCTTCCCAGGAACCACATCTATTTTATAAATATCTGAAACAAATCATGACATATTTTAGCTAACAGAAACAGTTAAAAAGTACTCGTGTTCCAATTTATGTGATGCACTTTCTCATATAGTTTGATATAAAAAAGAATGATACATTTCTATAGTTAAAAACAGTTTGAATTGAAACTTCTCATTTTATCTTTGATGTGATGATTTATAGCTACACAATTATCTATCGCATGTTTTGGACCGCAAAAGTCTTAGTACTATCTTTCTTAAAGTACGTGTCAAGTCAAAAGTGCATCACATTAATTGGGATGGAAGGAGTAACAATTATGACAGTAAATGATGCAACTTTTGTCGTTTTTCACTGTTCTTGGAGTAAAAAGTTTGAGTAATGAATGTAAAACATTACCATTAGCAGAGCAATTATAATTAGGGCCGGGTTGGCCATTGATGGTAAAAGCATCAGCTGGTGGCGGGGCTCCGCCACTAGCTAAAACTTCCTGCTCAATTTGCACCATGTCTTTCATCCAATACTCTCCTGTATATTCCCAAGTTTGAGGGTAGCAAAAAAGCTGTGTATATAAGTTATATCTCTTGAGAAGCTCTCTGGAAATAAAGAGTTTAAGTTCTTCAGAACTTAGATTCTTCTGGAAAAAAGAGAACTATATTGAATCAATGTACCTAAAAGAATGATATGCTCTTCATAGGGGAACTTGAAAGGGTAAGGAACACCCTTCTTAGGGTAAACAACAATGGCACCATAAATAGTGGCTCTAAGCCACGAAACATGAGCGTGCCAGAAAAATGTTCCTTTCTGTTGCGTCAGAGTGAACTCATACGTGAAGTTTTGTCCAGTTTGTATAGGGCACTGTGTAATGTACGAAGGGCCATCATACCAACACGATAGCTTCTGCCGGATGCCATGCCTGATGAAATCTTGGAAGCTCAGGTAAGCTTAATTTGTCATAATATGTGAAAATTATAAAAGAAATGGAAGAAAATTAAGATTTTCTTTAGTATCACTTACCAGTGGATTGTGATGTTGTATGGAGATTCATTGGTAACTTTGACGATAACTTTGTCATCTTCTTGAGCATAAACAACTGGACCTGGATACATTCCATTGATGGTTGGAATGTCTCTGGTGTTACATAACTTAGTAATCCTAGTAGTTTGCACCTGAAAAAGAAAAAAAGAAGAATTATGTGACAAGTGATTCATACCACTTGTTTAATAAAAGCAAAATAAACCTTGAAATCATAGAATCTTGTTGAGCTGCGTCCTAGTCGATGCGAGGTAAAACCCATAACATAGTTGCTGTGATTACTGTAGAGAAACAAGTGTAAGTAGAAGTACATTAACAAAGCAGTGACTAAGTTTGTCATTTTGAGAGTTGGGAGAATAAAAGGAGATTGACATGTTATAAGACTAAAAGCTTGATGAATATATATACAAGGAAGAGAAATTATAAGATGTTGGCTTGTTATGTTTATATTTGATAACTTCCATGATTCCTCTCACATGGTTTTGTAATAATAAGTTGTTGGGGAAATCTTTATTCATAAATTGTGCTCATTGGTGAGCAAAGTTTTTGGTTTCTTTTATTCTTCTTCTTCTTTTTTTTTTTTCCCTATTATTATGTATAGCTAGCTCATTATAGTCCCTAAACATACAGCATTCTTTTCTTACTTGGTAACATACCAGTACATAAAAGCAACATGTTTGTTATAACCCGCCCCTCGTCCACAAGTCACTCTATTAGCAGGGGCGGAGCTAGGGATGCAAGGGATTCATCTGAACTCCATTCGTGAGAAAAAGTATGTGTATATGTAAGACAAGGCCAAATTTATTTTTAATGTATATATTGTAGAGCCTGATTAATTCCATCAATCTCGGATGGAGCCAAAGATTGACTATTTTTTGGCTTTGGAGTATGATGGAATAAAGCAAAATGG
>JAPFFP010000089.1:6359093-6373448 GCA_026153255.1 Solanum medicagineum
TTTTAACTTTTTTATGGTGGGGGGGGCGTGGGGGTAGGGGGGAGGTTGGGGGATGAGGGTCCGAGGTGGAGTAAAAAATTTAAATTTACAAAATTTAAATTTTTTATAAAATAAATTTATTTTGGTCATGGTCCGCAAATAATCCAGGTCGTCGGTTTCTTGGATGTGAAGATGGTCTAGTATGATATATCAATTTTTTTGTTTAAAGTTTAATATTCAAGATTCAATTTTTTTGTTTAAATTTTTTTTTTAATATTCAAGATTCAATTTTTTTGTTTAAATTTTAAATTTTAATATTCAAGATTCAATTTTTTTGTTTAAAGTTTTTTTTTTCATTTTTTCAAGTATAACACGTGTAAAATCGGCTGCGACGTGTAAAGGTTCAGTTTGCCTGGACGAACGTGGCATCGCAGAATTGGACAAAAAAACACGTCAGCGCGATTGTAACTCACGCGTTTAGGCAGCTTGGACCTCATGTTTAAATGTTCAGGAATGGGTAAGTTGGAGTGCCTATTTGTGCAAGTTGAAAGTTTGAGTTCCAACTTATAATTTCACTCTAAGTTTAGGATCAAATTTGTGTATTGTAGCTAAGAAAAACATCTTAATTTCTTTCTCTTAAATAAACCAAAAAAAAAAAGTTGGGGGGGGGGGTCTCTCTCTTAATTGAGCGACCTTCGTAGCCAACCCACCATTCTTCATTATGATGTCCTTCTCCAAATTAAATAGAATTGCTTAATACAAAATTTATTACTCTCTCGTCTCATTTTAATTGAATTTATAAGGTAATGTACACATATTAAGAAAAACATTCAAAAATAAAATTTATATCATACTTTTCATTATTGTCCTTTGTGAAATCATAAATATGTAGTGTAATTTATCTCTCAGAAAACATAAAACTTCAATAAATGAAAGGGCAAATATGAAAAAAGTTTCAAACATTCTTCTTGAACTTTGAACAATTCAATTATTTTAAAAAAACTTAAAAAATTTAGTTAATTTGAGACGGAGGGGATGTTAAATTACGCTTGAATTATAAACTGTTCTTAATTAAATATTTAAACACATGATAAATTGTTTTTATTACATATTTTTATTTAAATTTTGATATATTTTGGCGTAGTCTTTAGTATTCATTACACAGACAAGTTAATCACTTAAAATATGTCATATTATTTAGTTGTGCATATTAGCCTCAATAAATCATAAAACTTCATATATGTTCCAATTGAGGTCAATACATGTAATAACTAGAGATAATTTTATGTCATTGACTCAACAATCTAAATAGCATAAGAACTTTTTCAAAATTTAAAATCAAAAAATGTCTTTTAAATATAGCTATCATGTATTCAAATGCTCAATTAAAATATATCGTAATTTTAAGTTGTTGGAGCTTGATGTAACTGAAAAAGTTGTTGTCATGTGATCAAGAGTTCACAGATTTAACCCTTGGAAACAGCCTCTGAGAGAATACAAGGTAAAACTGCATATAATTGACCCTTATGGTTGGACCTTTTCCAAACCTGTGCAAAACTTTAGTGCACCAAACTTTTTTTTTTTTTTGTGTAATTTAAGAATATATTTATGCATGTAGCTAAATATAATAAATACCCACAATGTTTTAAAGCAAAAAAAACAGAAAAGCAACCAACAAAAGTGGAAAAAAGCACCATTCTTTCCTCCTAGCAGAAGCTTAAAAAGGTTTCTGTCTCTCTTCTTTTGTCTCTTCAATCTCTGAATCAAAAACCATGATTTGACAAGGATATTTAAAAGAAAAAAACATTCTTGATGGAAACCCATCAACAAATTCATCACATCTAAACACAAAGTGTGTTGAATTTAAAAAAAATCTTGATTTTACTGAATAAAGAATTGATCTTTTTGTTTTCAAGAATGGAGTTGGATAGCATTGAATGTGTATCATCCTCAGATGGTATGATAGATGATGATGAGATCCCTTTACATCATCCACATATTATTCATTCTCAATATTCATCTTCAAAGACACCTAACAACAACAACAATAGCAGCAACAATAATGATGGTATTGGTGCAATTCATTCTACAACAAGTGTTCATGAGCTTCTTGAATGTCCTGTTTGTACTAATTCTATGTACCCTCCTATCCATCAGGTTTTGTTCTATCTCCCTTAAAATTTTGGATTTTTCTGAACCCCTTTATAGGTTTGATTGAAGAAAGATTGGATTTTGGTAGTTGGGGTTGTGCTATTTTGATGTATAGATTCATTAATTTTCTTGAAATGATATGTTGGCTAGTTTTGGGGATCTATCTACCTGTTTGACTACTTTTATTGCTAGAAGATTTTATTGAGTGGAGGGTCTTCTGGAAACAGCATCCCTATCTCTATGAGTTAGTGATAATGTCTGCATACATTTCTACCGTGTATGTTGTTGTTGTTATTGTTGTTGGATTAGGTGAGTTGAGTAGTGGGGATTGGTATGAACCAGGGAGTTTGTTTGTGGTTAGTGAATGAATTAGGATGGAGCATGAGATTGCGGTGAAGTAACTTTTCGAGCTCCAAATTCTGATGATTATCTTTCATTTCTTGTCTTCTCATTCAATGTCAGTACATTCAATGTAAAATCTCTCACCTGTCTAATTGATGGTATGGAAGACTTCCATTTTACATTCATGTGGTTCTTCAAGATAGTGGTAAGGTCTGTCTACATTTTACTCTCCCCAAATACTATTTGTGGGATTCCACTGGGTATGTTGTTGTTGTGGTGGTGGTTCTTCAATAGTATGGTCTAATGGTGTTGTGAACTTAACTAATAAGTATGTGTTAACCTACATTATTAGTGTGTAATGTACCAAAGGATAGGGTGGTTCTAGTTGTTGAAAGCAACCATTGACGCTTGCATATGACATCCCTTTAGGGTGCGGTCTTTCCTCAAATCCAGCATGAGTATTTATTGAAGTTAGTGAAGTGAAATTAACTTATTGTTTGAGTACTTATTGTATGTATATTAGGGTGAAATTAACTTCATTGTAGGATCCATATACTTTAAGTCCCTACCTATAATCAGTGTGCCAGCTTTGTATTGCTTCGATTTATTTGACTGCAAATATCTTTTGAGTTATTCCATTTGAAATTCGATTTGGATCAAAGATGGAAGATAGACTTTTATCGAATTTATAGACTATTTGGACTCTTGATAATTTTCTAAAATCTTAATTGGAAGAGTTTGCTCGGCTCAAACTCCAGATCCGTTGCAACTATAGCAAAGATTGGTTGTTCTTGGCTCGACTTGACTTGGCCCAGTATTGTTGCTCTCATGTTGATGTACAGGGTGCTATTTGGAAAATTGGCAGGAATAGATAGTAAGACGATAAGAAGTTCACAAAACCTGTTGTAAAGGCATTTGGTTTGAAAAAATAAAATAAGTTAATCTTATTCCACTGCAACAAAATATTTATTCAGGTGTCCATTTTCATTTACTCTGATGCTGTCTATTGCAGAATCTGGCCTTGTTAATACAACCCCTTAGTGAACTAATAATTCAGTTGTACTATTCCCACAAGATATTATGATTATTGAGTAACAGGTTAGTATTGAACAGTGAGATGTGAACATTTTTTGACAAGATCCATAAATTATTTACCTGTAATTGTGCTTGAATCATGAAACCTTAATTTTGAAATTGAATGCTAAAAATTTTCAGTCAACTCCTTTGCTGTTCTTAAGGTCATATCTGATCCTTTGCAATACTATGTATTACACAGACTTTTGACCTTGTTCGTGTTTTACCTTGCCATCCAACGGTGGCATGAATTTTGGTTGCAGGCATTCTAGTATCCTGTGATCCACAGTTATATCCCAATCAATGAATTTTGTTTGTTATGGCTTAAATTGACATGCGGTTTAGTTTATGAATTAGTTGATCCTGTATATCATGAGTGTTGAGTAGTGGTACATAAGGCTCAAGTGGATGATCTTGAATGGAGGTTCCTCCAATAACATCGTTTTCATATTGAGCAAAACCGATGCTTCTGAGATGTGTTCACTCTTCCTAGTTTATGTTGTCATGGGAAATTCTCACCTCATAGGCTATATCTTTTGGGATTGAGTTACGCTAAGGTCCATTTCCTTGACATGGTGTTGGAGCTAGCTTTTGTAGTCCATTTCTACCAAAGTTATGCATGTTGTAAAGACGGATATCCCTACATGCCTTCATCTGTTGGGACTGGCATTAGGAGGCTTTCTTGTGTCTTTTTAGTTATTAGTGCCAATGAAAATGATGCCTTTGGTAGTAGCCTTTTATAAGCTGAACTCTAGTCCATTCAGTTCTCCGGATATACTACTACTAGTTAGCTACGACTCTACCACCCAATGTACAGATACCAAATCAGTGTCATAGCCAGGGAAGATAAAAGTGAATACAATTAGTCATAACCCTGATTAGTAATGAATTTAGCACTGCCCTCTGCAACTCCATTTCTTGTTGAATAAACTTAAAGCACGTTTAGTTTGCTGCTTTAGCAAAAATAATCATGGTATAAAAACTTGCATTGTTTCATCGATTATTTGGTTACTAATTTAAATTTCAACATTTCTAATATTGGTGTAGCTTATTTCTAAACCAAACAACCCCTTAATAGTATCATTTTCTGCGTGTTTTTGCTGCAGTGTCACAATGGACACACAATTTGTTCGACATGTAAAGCAAGGGCTCACAACCGATGTCCCACTTGTAGACAAGAGCTTGGAGATATCAGATGTTTAGCACTGGAAAAGGTGGCTGAATCGCTTGAGCTCCCTTGCAAATATGGCTCTATTGGCTGTCCTGAGATATTTCCTTATTACAGTAAGCTAAAACATGAGTCAGTTTGCAACTTTAGACCATACAACTGCCCGTATGCTGGGTCTGAATGCTCAGTTGTTGGTGATATACCTTACTTGGTTTCTCATTTGAGGGATGATCACAAGGTAGACATGCACTCAGGATGCACTTTTAACCATCGATATGTCAAATCTAATCCTCGAGAAGTAGAAAATGCGACATGGATGTTGACAGTAAGTCGAAAATCTCATATCAGTACGTAAATTAAAAGGATGTTATTGGCCTTGTGTCTGAAGTTTAGCCTTGTATTTGAGTTTAACACGTTCTTCAAAATTTGAGCATCTGATATTTAGAAGGCGCACCATTCCATGCGTCTACGTAAACCTTTAGCATTCATCTGCTTCATTTTTTTTCTTTTTCTTTGCACTTGATAAAATGGTTTGCCATATCTGCACCTTAGTTTTTATCATGTGGGAAGATTCTTATCAAAAATTACACTCCTGCTTCTGCTACCCAAATTTCGAGTTATAATTTCATACCTAGTATGTTTTGCTTGTTCCAAAAGATCTCGAAAGGAAGTTTAGCTAAAGCTAGAGTGCCATATGTACTGTTACTTTCTTTTCAGGTTTTCAATTGTTTTGGTCAGTGCTTCTGTCTCCATTTTGAAGCCTTTCAGCTTGGAACAGCTCCTGTATACATGGCGTTTCTTCGGTTTATGGGAGATGAGATGGAGGCTCGGAACTTTAGCTACAGCCTTGAAGTTGGGGGTAATGGGAGAAAACTTACCTGGGAGGGTACACCCCGAAGCATAAGAGACAGTCACAGAAAAGTAAGGGATAGCCATGATGGGCTCGTCATACAACGTAACATGGCCCTTTTCTTTTCTGGAGGGGAGAGAAAGGAGCTTAAGCTACGGGTGACTGGAAGGATATGGAGGGAACAACCTAATTCTGATGGGGGCGCATGCATGCCCAACCTCTGTACTTGATGCTGGTTTTGAACTCTACACCTAACTGTTCTTGCTGTCCCATGTACTGATTTTTCAAAACATAAACAGATTCAGATATTGAAGATTGTTCGAAAAATGTGTGGGAAGTTTTTTTTGTTTATACGTATGAACTGACCAATGTATTTTTGTTATTAACACTTGAAAGAGCTTGTATCATAAACATTTAACTTGTTTCTCCTAACAACACCTACTTCACTTGTGTGCAAATTTCTGGCTTCATTCTATGGTAGTACTAAAATTCATTGATGACTGAGAACTTAAAGTCTCCATTTTGGATGCAGAGAGTACAGACCATCTGCATTTCAGTTTTACGCCCTAGGATTTGATGGCGAACTTAAAAAGCCACACTCACAGACGCTTTACGCCCGATCGTTCCAAATAATGCTTGCATCCTTCTGCTGTGCTCAACGAAAAGAACTTCCTAAGCATACTTTTTTGGATCAAAACTTCTTTATGCTTTAGTCTTCTTGCCTAAAAGAACACAACTATTACAAAAATGGGGATTTTAGAAGTAGGCAAGACACGAGATAGATCGTTCAAAGTACTTGGTCTTTTTCAAATAAGTCAATTCATTTTGGACCCTACTAATCCACTCTTCTCTCTGAGGCAAAACGCCCCCCTACCGATGTATTTTTACATTCCACAACTTTGGCAGATCGCTTAGTCCTATTCATCTTTAGCGCAAGAGTGCTCGATCAGTGAGCAATTGTGCACTCTTTCAAGGGTCGGTACTTCCTTATGACTAAAACCAAGGGTTCGAAATATTTTCCTCCCTTTAGGCGAAGTAAATAACCCAAGGTTAAGTAAGAACTATCCGAGTTTGATCTAGATTTCTCCCATTTTTTATAATAGACCAAGGATCTATTTTCATTCCAAACAAGTTGGTAATTTTTCTTTCACCTTCGCCTATCGAAGCCCAAGCATCACATACGCCCCTAAAATAAAGAACCCTGAATACTAGAAGAAAAGCACCCATACCTAACAAGATTGAATGGTATAAAATGACTATTGTACCTTTTGATTGATTGCTTTCTCTCAACCACTAATGGCTTGTGTAGTGGTCGACATTCCAATTTGCTCCTCCTACTTAAAAGTCCAAAGATCACCTTTGGATATTTGAGAAATGGCGGACATTGATCAAAAACTCCACCTAAAAAGTTCATTGACGCAAGTGGTACAACATACCCAATGTAATTCCACTAAAGTAGAATCCAGGAAAGGTAAAATATACATAAACTTTATTACTGTCTTGGCGGTAGAGAGCTATAAATACAGACCAAAGTAGTATAGAGAAAAGAAATATGAAAATCGAGCAAAATCCTGGCAAAATGCCTAAACAATAAATTGACACAAGTGATAACAACAACATACCCAGTGGAATCCCACAAGTAGAGTCTGTGAGGGTAAAATGTATGCAGACCTTACCATATCTCATAGAGATAGAGAGACTGTTTCCAAAAAATTGATACAAGTGATAGCAGTAAATATTTTAAAGCTAGCTTATATATTTTCTTTTCAAGTAATTCTTCAGTAGTTGGTTAGTACTACATCTTCTAAGCAGAGGTTGCTCAAAAAATCAATGTTAATTTGGTCAAATCTGCAGATTGTTTTCAGTATCTATGAGATGGATTGTAACTTGCAGAGTATTATAACATATTATGTCTTTTTTACTTTTATCCATAACCCAAATATGGAGTAATAAAGTTTACAGCATTTGTACGATTGAAACTGACATAGAGAACTTGCTACAAGCCTAGCAAGATCATTTCCAATAAACTGCCAAAAAGAACTAAGGTTATCTCTTGTTTTTGTTTTTTTTTCCTGTTGATAAGTAAGAATCAAGATAAGTCTCTTTACATTGACGTTGGCAAACAAACAGTGTCCTCGGACACTCCTATGTAACCACACCTCCCATGTACCAACTCTAATGTCGTTAGGCAATCTCATCAAGACGGCGGTCCATTACATGGGAGGCGGATTTAAGGAACGAATCTTCATTTGAGCCAGGGGGCATAGAGTCCAATGCCTCTTGAAGAATCTCCTCGATCATGGATTCTTTGTTCAAGGTTTCCCTGCACATGATGTTCCCTATGGTAAATGGCGTGAGGCCTCTCTCTGCACCTTTCTTCAAAAGCATGGTGGAGATGCGTAATGTGCGAGCACTTTCCAATGGTATGTCCCATCCATGGAACTTCAATAAGCCTATGTCTTCCTCAGCGTCAAGTGATTTAATGTACTCGATGGTTTCGGAGCTAAAAGGCTGACGAGCTTGTGGCCAGTAGAGCCAGTCAAATGTGATATCTTCAAACTGCATCATTGTTTAGGTAGTAAGGAACTCCAAAGTCAGGATGCTAAACAACAAAAGAAACAGCCATAAAACAAGCATTCACAAATCTACACATTCTCTGCCATTTCGTGTTGGAATCTGTCGTCAATCTTAAATCAAAAAGAGTATGTAACAAGAGAACTTGAATACCATCAACAAGCTTTGTGCTCATTAACAGATTCATGACAGAGAGAAAAAGAGCAATGGAGTTACTAGTAAATGTTTGGAAGATCTTTTTAGTGTCCTGCTGCTGCAGATCATAGCAGCTCTTCCAATAAGGCAAAGGAAAGAGGGTTTCAGGTTGTAGAGTTAGGAGCCTCCTCAACTAGTCTTTCGCGACTAATATCCTATTTATACTAAAACATGAAGGGCATCACATGATATTCCTTTTCATCCAACAGTCTGTGATAGCACATGCCCCCTATCTCAAGGGCTTGTAAAATAACATGAAAATTCTTGATAAACAAGTCATATAAAATTTGAAGCTATATCACAGTTGCTACCTATAAAGAAAAAAATCTCTTGTTATAAGGACTTGTTAGAGAATAAACAAAATAAAAAGTAGACTTAGACAAAATGAAATGATGGCATCGTTGGACGCTCCATTTTTGTTCCCTGGTTTATATCCTGGAGTACTCCAATCACCAAACTGTCACCCAACCTAGTTAAACAACCTTAAGTCTTGGCCCTCTCCCCTTTGGAGAATGACCTCTCATGGCACGGCTTAGTAAGTTATTCTTGCAGTTCAGATAAGATTCGGACTGGGTTGGAGATTGTTAAAATAGTAGAAGATTTATTCAATAGATGAAGGCGAAAATGAGCAAAATAAAAAATGTGCAGAGATGCAACACTAATGACCAAACAAAAAGCAGCATCACATTTTTTTCTATGACAAGGGAACTCACAGCAGCTTCCCTTCGGATGCGCACAATAACAACATCACAGTATATCACAGAATGGACAGGTAAACAAAAGATGAGACTTACGCTATTGGGAAAGCAGTAACCATGATCAATTGGAGTGAGCACAATCTGGCCATCTTCACCTTTGCTCATTAATATATTACCTGCATGCCTATCTGCATTTGCCAGCCTCATATCTAAAACCGCAATTTTATGCACCTCTTCCACCGGAAAAGCACTAGGACCTATATCCTCACAACTGCCATTGTTCTCCATGAATTTCTGTAAAGACCCCAGCTTAACTGTAACACCATTAGGATGATTGAAACCCTTATGAAGGCACCTCACAAAAGTAGTTGGAGGAACACCAGAAAAGCCTTCTATCTCACCAGAAAGTGAGCGCCGTCCACACTTTGGATGATCCAAAATGTAGGCAGCACATTCCCTGAAACCACCTTCTCCAACTCTTGTTCCTTTCTTCAACCCCTCGCCATTAACTGAAAGAGGCAACCCTTGGGGATTGTTCAGAGCCATAGGCTCCTCATCAATTGGCTTAAACACCGCAACAAACTTATTCCCTGATGCATCACGCATAAAGTATGCTCCTCCTGTGCCTTCAGAAGATCTAATAGGATCATTTCCTCCATGTAAGCCTTCAAATGCAGAAACAATCATATACCTAATTACCACAGGAATTTCAATCCTTGGGTTAACAATTACAGGTTCCAAAAATATTTCCCTATCAGGAGGTTTCCTTGGGACCAAAACTTTATGATCTATTTCAGTCCCACTCCTGTTTCCTCTAAACACATCATTCTGGCGTGGCGCCACAATGGACAATTCAAAATTCTTGTCCAATGGCCTAGCCCTAATCTTAGCATTTTTACGCACAAACAAATGAATCATGGCATCATTATTCTTGCAAAGATCATATATAATCCTCCGATCTTCAACATACTCACCTTTACACAACACTTCATGTTCATCAATATCACCTAAACCAGCCTTCTTTTCAGCAAGTTGCCGCTTAACATATCCGACATCCCGACTCCTCTCTACATTAAACGTAAACTCTTCACCAGATGAAGTTGTCACATTAATAACTTGAAGATCAGATAGCCTAAGAACTAAATGCAGAATATTCCCATCAGAAACTCCATAATCCCTAATAGGTGAATCCCTTCTGGCCAATTCACGACCCCCACAAACCAATTTCTGATTTTTCACCACAAACCCTTTATAACTCTGAATCTGTACCTTAACAGATTCAATTGAATCATACGCCAAAACCCTCAATGGCATCATCGAACCCGACATAGCTACGTAAACCAAAATTGATTCTTGGCCATGTTCAAGCGGACTTACCATATTCTTTCTACAAACTGGACTAATTGCAACCACCCCAGCGGACGACATTTTCCTCTATGGAAAATTTTTCTTCCCAAACCCTATATTCACAAATCAACCTACAAATTACAAAGACCCTAAACAAGCGAAAAATGTGTTGTGGGTTTCAACACATTTTTCACAATGCCATCTGTACAGATATTACTTACAAAAAAAAAAAAAAAAAAAGAGAAGATAAAAGATAAAATAAAACTTCTCCCAAAGCTCCGGAGATTCAAGATTGGTTCTTTATTTGAATATATGGGAGCTTTGGGAATGAATAAAGATAGAAAAAAATATAATTTGCGGTTGGAGAAAATGGGAATTTGCTAAGATATGGAAATTGAACAGCAAAGAATAGAGGACGGATCCTTACAGGAGGAGGAGAAGAATCTACGGAGAATTGAAAAGCTTGAAGGATGATATACCGAGAATTTTTGAATGGTGCCGGCGAATTTTCTGGTGAATGAACCGAGAAAATACGTACGGTTGGAGACGAATATCACTCAGCCATAAATCAGTAGTACAAAGCCGTTTGAATGTTGAAATTGCGTTTAGATAAATTTTTAATATCTAAAATTTGAAATTAAAAATACAATAACATATTACTATGATTTCATAAATTAAGCTAGGGAATAAAAATGTATATAACAATAATAATAATATATCTAATGAAATTTATCAATAGAGCTTAAAAAAATAAAATATACATAAATTTTATAATTATCTCATATAAATAGAAAAATTATTTTCAAAAGACTTTTGATTTGAGTACAATAAATCATGATAAGTATGAGATGAGAAAATGATAGAGAAGAAAATATTAATAATAACCTCTATTAATAGGATTTTGGTTTACACGACCTGTTGCGACAAATGCTTGAAAATAATGTAATAATCAAAATACAAGTACGAAACTGACACCACTATTCCTAAATCATTCGGGAAGCAAAGGAATACTTCACTGCTTACTACTCTTCTACCTTAACCGATGACCTTTACTGCTACATCGTACGCTCTATTTGGTACTATCTTCGTTTCATTTTATAGACACTCTTTTCTGTTTCATCTGTCCTAAAAAGAATTTCATTTTACTCCAATTAAAAATAATTTAATCTTGAAATTTTCTTTTTACCTTTAAATATCGTGCCAAGTTAAAAAGATGTCAAATGAGACGGAGAGGAATATTATTTTTATTTTATTATATTTTTATGATGCCCTATATTCCCATAAGGCTTATAGCAATTCCCCCATTCAAATGCGATATTCAAGCTTTCTAATTTCAAAATCTAAACCGAAAAATTGCGAAAAAGCCTCTCTTCTGCTTTGATCTTCCACTCTTTTGATCTACTTTGTTCTTTCACTTGACTGAGTCGACTGAAGTCGCCGATCTTTGACTCGGATAACAATGGAGAATCTCATAGCATTAGTTAACAGATTACAGAGAGCTTGTACTGCACTCGGAGATCATGGCGAAGAGAGTTCGTTGCCTACTCTTTGGGACGCTTTGCCTACTATCGCCGTCGTCGGTGGACAGGTTTTGCACACATCTACTTTCTCTCTATTTTTCATATATTCCATTTCGTATTCCTTTGTTCAGCCAAGTACTGTAAATTAAACGCAAATTCTGTTTTGTTGAGGCGTTTTATGTATCAATCTGGAAATGTTAGCTGGCGATTGGAATTTTTGGAAGTTTTTACTCCGTTTGAATCGTTGTTCGTGTTTGTTGAGCTTGAATTTGTTGGTTTGCGTGTTTATTGAAGTCAGATCTGCGGTTTGTATTGTGTTTTTGTACTTTTATGCTCGTAGTTTCTGTAAGTAGTTGTTGTTTGTTGCATTATCTCCGTTGCTTCCAATTTAAGTCATTTCCTTTGCTATATTTTACCTGAAAGGCGGAATGATATCTTCGGCTTTTGTTACTTGCCTCATTTTGAATTTTTCCTTAAGTTACTCGCCTCAGCCTGATCCGATATATTAATCATGAAATACTCATATATGTAGGTTTCACATTTATTACTCTCTCTAGCTGTGGTAAGGTGTGCGTGCATTTTGCCGTCCCCAGACCCACTTGTGGGATTCTACCGGATATATTGTTATTTGTTGTTGTTTCTGGTCACTATGCAATTTTTGTGGCATAGTTGGAATTTTGAGATTTAAACTTCTAAAACTTTGGCTGTAAATTTGGACATAAAAGCTTTAAGATTTTTCTTTCTTTAAAAAATAAAGTTTATATATTTGAAACCTACTTAAAAAATTTAAAAGGCATGTTAAGAAAATTTCGGTCGAAAAACTTGGTTTACTTCTGCAATTCCAACTGTTTCACATAAACTAGGGAGGAGGAATTAGTTGAAGTATTCTCTCAATTTTATTTTGTGTGATAGTATTTGACTGGATAATTATTTCACTTATGTAATACATTAGTGATTGAGAAAAAATATTTGAGAATTTATTTTGATAACAAAACATCATAGTAAAGGTTTTAAAATTGAATTGTTTAATGAATTTGAATTCTTGAGAGTTGTAAAGTTCTATAGAGTAAAACATATTGGGAGAGGGATTGGAGGGAGCCGAACCGAGTATGTATGTTATTTGAATTATTTAGGACCAAGTTCTTTCTAGCTTTATTTTGGGGTGAGGCTTTGAGAATTTTGGTTCATGTTAGGCATATATGTAGGGGCAATCTAGTACCATAGTTTCTTTATTAAAATGTAAAAGCTGAATGTAATGTGCCGTTTATGTTTATCATATTGAAGAAGTTTTATGAGCTGCTTGGCGTTAATGCTATGAACGTGCTGTTCCATAGCTTGATACGTTTCTGAGTGTGCATTGTATGCAAATATACAATGAATTTGGTAAATGGACGTTTGGGTCCGGAATGTGAGTGATCTGATGCCCTTTTTGCTCAACTAAAACTTGGGTGCATCCTAATAGTTTTCTAATGGTGGTGTGAATGACCTGTATCATGTATCATGTGTCTCCTCTCTGGTTATCGTATATTGTGTACTTAATTTCTTCCAAAAACTATTGGTTACGTGGATTTGTAGGTTTATTTTGTATTTATGTTGCGTAATTCCATCTTTTGGATGACTTGTAGAGTTCTGGGAAATCTTCAGTGCTTGAGAGCATTGTTGGAAAAGATTTTTTGCCTCGTGGATCAGGTAATTGTTCCATCTATTGGAATCACAGATGCAAAACTTTAACAATACCAGAATTCTCACATATCATGTACAGGAATTGTCACCCGCCGCCCCCTTGTCCTACAGCTTCATCGGATAGATGAAGGTAGAGAATATGCAGAATTTGGACACCTTCCTAGGAAGAGGTTTACTGATTTTGGTGAGTTTTCGTCAAGCAATACTACTGTATTATATACTAAATTCTAGCTTTCATCTTCTGCATGGAGCACCTATCAGTGTGTGTTATTGTAGTTATTATCTTCTCGGACTTCATTAGTTAACTTTTCGTCGACATTCTTTAAACCTGTTTTTCTTTTTGCTTCTATGTCTTATATGTGTCTTTCAGCGGCTGTGAGGAAGGAGATTTCTGATGAAACTGATCGAGAAACAGGCCGCACCAAACAGATTTCTAGTGTGCCAATTTATCTCAGTATATATTCTCCAAATGGTATGAAGAAGTTCTCGTTTTTCTATTTGTGCAATTCAATTGCCTGCGATGGTGTATTTCTATGTCCATTTGAGGTTTTTGGTGATTTTTTTTTTTGTTTTTTTTTTGGATAAAGGTTGTTGATGATGTATTTGTTTTGAGTTATCAGGATGTTGAAACTTGTTGGATGAGGTTGAATTAGTTACCCAAAATAAAATGTATTTAACTGAAATCTGGTGTTAATTTTTTCTCCCACAATTATTGCGTTCAGGTACAAGCAACTAAAAAATTGTTGCATCTGATTGCTGTCTGGACAATTGCTT
>JAPFFP010000089.1:6399065-6409515 GCA_026153255.1 Solanum medicagineum
GCTAAGAAAGAAGAAGTGCAGTCTACGCTAGGAACGAGTTCCGGGCTAAGGATGAAGCAAGTGCTTTAACCCTCCTACAACTTCTCTTCTTTAAAATGCTGAACCAGATTGAGCATACAGAGTTATTGAAGGTAATACTTCCTTCTGCAAGTAAGTACTTAACATAATTTTATTGTTTATTTTAACTTAGCATGGATAAAAAGAATGAACGAGAAACCTGTATATTCTGTTTCATGAAACCACCATGGAAGATCAACTAATGTGTGCTTATTTTTGCCTCACTAATAATGTATACTCGCTAGAAAATCCAACGTACTACTTCTTTATGAGAAAACGTGTAATACCTGTGGCTATTAATTAAGGGCATTTGCATCACCATCTGGCTGATCAGCAAGTTCAATGCTTTCAGATGGGGATGTCACTTTGTCACCCTCTTTCCCTTGAACTTTTACAGTCACAATATAACCACAATGCTTGCATTCAAAACACCTAAAGTGGCAATATCCTGAACTCAAACTCCAACAATTTTCATTTCAACAAAATGCAAGACTTCAGACAGTAAACAGTAGATCAACATCATGCCCTTTAGTATTTACTTATATGGGCAGCAGTGTTTTCATCAGCAGTAATCCCCTTGAGTAGATGTCTTTCAATAAGATTTTTCTTAGCTATTCCAGTTGCTTGACATCCATCAATTTTGGTATCAATCTGCAGCTAGTATCTGGTACATCTTTGGTGACAGATAAGCTCAAGTCCCCAACTCTCTCATTATAAATGATTTCTCTGTTTGCATCAGAATGAGCTGGTTTAACTTTCTCCATTACATGTCGCACAGCTGAGATGGCCCGAGAAATTGCAAGATCAACAAATAAATTATGAAGAAGAAAAGCCCTTCTATCTCGAATTTGCCTCTCCTCTGTTGTCTTACAAGGCATGGATGCAATAAACAAAAGTTCACTTGCATTAGGTAATAAATCACTTTTTCCATGTCGGCCTAGACCACCTCCATTTCCTCCCCACTTCTCATCCTCTGCAGGCAGAGATGGAAAGATTGACAGCATCTGCGCAGCCACAGGTGAAACAAGCCATGTAATCGCTCTGAGGCCATAAGGAAGATTCCCAATCTGTAGCAAAAAGAAAAAAAGATTAAATCCTTATTATACATGAGTCTCAAATGGAAGAGGACATCTTTTTCACTAAAAACTCATTCTAGAATCTAAGGTGGTTCAAAATATTGATGGCACCTTGTTACGCTCTAGAAATCCTTTCATGAGCTCATCATAGGCCTGAAAGAGAGGGATCAGCTATGTTAAGAATTCAGCGGATACATACCTGCCAAGCAAACACTCACACTTAAACTGAAGAAGAAAAAAACGTCTGCCAAACTCACATTGTCAAATGCTCTGCTTAGTTGTCTCAACAAATCCACAAGATTGTGACAAAGTAAATCCCATGCTTTCCAGCGTTATGAAAACCTTTTCTGCAAGCTTCAACCAAAACCAACTTCCCATAACAGAGTTTCACCTGCAAACAGTTAGAGATGTCCATTAATAGATTACTTCATGGTTAAAACACATCTAAAATTTTACATCAAAAGACAAATCTGAAATCACATTAGTCAAATTATCGGAACAAGGCACTAGAAAGAAACTAGTTCGAGAGAGGTTACTTCAAGTGAGAAAAGATAATCATTTGGTAGAACTTCATCAACCTTACTCGTTCCCCTTCTTATAACTGCAATAAATATAGTTAATTTAGTCAGTGCACAACTATAATAAAGCAAGGATCTGCACATGTGATGATGAGAAATGAATGCCCCCCATCCCACAAGTGGGGTCTGGGGATTTGGGGGAGGGGGGTGCAAAGTGTACACAGTCCTTACCACTACCTTATAGAGATAGAGAAGTTGTTTCCGAAAGACCCTTCGCTCAAATATATCAGCCCCAAAAGTAGAAAAATACTAAATATATAATAGTGACAAATGAAAAATAATTGACAATTATATAAATATAATAAAAGTAGAAAAATAAATGATGGGTAGTAAAAACACAATATATAAAGACATGATTAATCCTACTAACCTGCTAAATCACAGAGAAAGACAACATCCTATCCCTACTACCCTATTAACTTTCTAACCTAATACACGACCTCCATTCCATTCTATCTAAGGTCATGTCCTCGGCCATAAGAAGTTGCGCAATATCTTGTCTAATCACCTCTCCCCAATACTTGTTCGGCCTACCTCTATCCCTCCGCACAACTCCTAAATCCAACCTCTTGCACCTCCTAACAGAAGCACAGGTACTCTTCCTCTGCACATGCCCAAACTATCTCAGTCTCGCTTCTCTCATCTTGTCTACCACAAAGGTCACCCCCTACCTTCTACCAAATAACTTCATTCCTAGTCTTATCACACCTAGTATGTCCACATATCCATCTCAATATCCTCATTTCTGCAACCTGTGTCTTTTGAACATGTGAGTATTTGACTAGCCAACACTCCACCCCATATTGAAAAAACAGACTAACCACCATTCTGTAAAATTTACCTTCAAGTTTAGGTGGTTATCTTCTTATCATATAATACTCAGAGGCAAGCCTCCATTTCATCCATGATGTCTCAATGTGATGCGTGACATCAACATCGATATCACCACCACTCTAGATGATAGACCCAAGATATTTAAAGCTTTCTCATTTCTTAAAAGGGATAATTTGTCATTTTTGTTTTTTATGTCCTTTCTCATTTCTCCAACATGTATTAGATGCTAGGGGAAAAATGGGTGTCAATTGGGATTGTTCATTACACAATTAACTCTTGGTTGAGTTGTAAGATTAAGGAATATACATAGAATTACTAGAATTAATGTGCTAGATATTTGTCAAAGAGAACATATTGAACTTATAATATGAGAAGGAAAAAGAATATATACATCAACTGAGATGCAATGAGTCCCACAAATATAAATCAAGATGTTTAACATTTTTCCATCAGTAAACCTTTAATTGCATTATATTTTTAGCTTTAGGCATTAATTGCATAGCAAAGACAAAGATTGATCTTTTCTACTATAAGTTATGTCATAGTGATTAGGTGATTATTTCTTTTCTATTAATATTTCTACATTTTTATAGGTAAAACTGCTCAAAACTAATGAGTAAAAAGAATAGTTTGCATACACAATTTTGTAATGGCACACGAATAAAACACATGCTCAGTTAAAAATAATAATAAACATACATGCACCCAGTGTTTATACCAAGATTAGTTAATTTAATTATAGGAGTTAGTACTAAGTAATTACAAAAGGGTTATTAATATGATAAACATCCACCATTTTTAGAGAAAATTTTTTTTTATAGTGGTTAAACATTCATTTTCATGGTTTATGATTTAAAATTCATTTGGTTTTTTCATTCATCATGAAATTTACTACACATCTTAATTGTCAAAGTATTTAGTCTATTATTTAAAATTCTCTTCACCTTTTACTATAAAGTGTATGAGGAGGGTAGACTGTTGGCACACCTTACTCTCGGAGATAGAAAGAGTATTTTGGATGAAAAATATATAAAGATGTATTTTTTTATTGTATAAAAGAATAGCAACTTATAAATTTTTTTTTATAACTTTTGACTATTTAAATTTTAAATTCTAAATATTAAATTTAGCTAAATTACCTGGAAAACAAAAAGTGAATGGGAGGAGTATCTTGAATTATTGACCAAAAATGACTCCGGAAAGTGAAATATAACCTTGTAAAAATGAAGCATGCTCTTTTTTGAAAATGATAGAGATAAGAGTGGAAGAGAGAAAAAGAGGAAAAGTAAGAAGTTTACACTGAATAGGTGGCGTGAGATGAGAAAAGGATAAGAACTCGTAGAAGCTACCAAGCTTCGGACATGAATTGCTCATTTCTCCGTCTTCATCCACCGTCGCCGGCGGTGAAGGAGATCGCTTGTCCTTTCCATTTCTCGGCAACTTACTCGATTTCTTCTCGCCCTTGGACGGTCCAAAACACGTCGTACAGGCGACGATGGCTAGCAGTCGTTTAACGTGACTCGTCGTGCTCTCTTCGTCGTAGTCCTCTGCCAGAGAAATAGTGAAAAAGCTTGAGGGTAAAAGTGGTATTAGAAGAAATTTCCAGTACGGTGTCGTATTTCACCTTCTACGACATGTGACGACGCAGGGCTTCAAGGCGGAAATGTCCACCGTGTCTTTTAACGTGGGCCCCTTACCTGCTCAAATGTGTAAATTTTCGTCTAAAAGATTTTTTAGATATTTTTTTTAACAGAAAAATTTATGAATTTTTAGAATTAAAATTAAATTGTGTTTGATTATATTTTTTATAAAGAAGGTTTGCAATAATTACAGATGATTGAATGTACGTAAATACAATTTTAAAAATAAAAAATAAGTTGAAAAACAAGTTATAAAATATTTTTAAGATTTGAAATACAAATTGTGGTTGACTTTGAATTTTTTTGAGGTCAAATACTAATTTTTTAAAAATAATATAAAGTTATTAGCAAACAAATCTTTAACTTTACGAGATAAATTTCTACATGTAGACACTTAAATACACTAATATATTGGTTTTTTGTACCTTATTATTTAAGAAAACTATAGTTACAAAAATATTCTTCCACTCCTTAAATATACTTAATTTTATTATTTTTAGTGCAAGAGTAAAGTCGAACACATAATGGTTGAGGTCATTTTTACTTTCCATTATATAATAAAAAGTAATTTAAAAAATGTATCACCATAACTTCTCCAAAAGATCTTTAGCGATAATAAATTAATGGTAATAATTAATTGTTGCTAAATATTTTTTCTAGAATAATTATTAATGATTACATTTTAACACTCTTTAAATATTACTATAGTCTATAGCAATATTAAATCTAATAACAATTAATAATAATAATAATAAAAAGTTTAGCACTCTTTTTAATATGCATAATTATTATTAAATCTAATAACAATTAATAATAATAATAATAAAATTTTTAGCACTCTTTATTAATATGCATAATTATTGCAGCTTAATTTTTTTTATTTTTTAAAGTGTTATTGACATGCAAAATTAGAATTTGGTCCTGAATTACCTCATGAGATAATGCAAAATTGGTGATATTACACGTTGCTGTGTCATTGATAATAACCGACAACGACAACAACAACATATTCAGTGGAATCCCACAAATAGGTCTTGGGGAGATAGAATGTACGCAAATCTTACCACTACCTCATTAATAATCCACGAACATCAATTATTCTATTTGTAGATATTCCCTGCCAAAGCAAAAAATAAAATAAAATCATGCAGTACCAATTACTTTCTCGAATTGTGTAACATATTAATTAATAAATACTTTTAAAGACTATTTACAAATTAAATTGAAAGAATTATTAATTTCAAATCTTTTATGTCTATATATAAAAAATATTTGATAAAAATACATTATACTGAAAACAAATTGATAAAAGGTTATAAAATTAACCCTCCAATTCAATAATATAATCAACTATGAGGAAATAATCTTTTATGACTGCTTACAATTGAATAGAAGGAAGTAATTTTTTTCTCTTACTAAAAAACATGAAAAACTAAAACAAATTTATAAATGACTGCATAATCAAATCTCATTTTTCCTCAAGTATATCAGTAATATTTTTTATATTAAAAATAACAAATCTTTAGAATAATATGAGTCTCATCCGGAAGATATACTGTTATATCCACAGCAACAGGAATAACTGCAAAAGAAAAAAATATAAAAAAAAAATTAACAAAATGATTATAATATTTTGTTTTTTCCAAAATATAAAAATTAAATCAATGTTAGTAGCTCTTAAATTAAATATATATATATATATATATATATATATATATATATATATATATATTCGTTATGCCACGCCCATTCTTATTGGATGCCATTTTTCCAACTAAAAACTCAAATTACTTCAAATGTACCTATAGAAAATTACTATTTTTGTTTTCATAAATATTTTGTCAAATCAATGAGGAAAAATAATAATATGTTTGCACAGAAAAATTAAAGTTTTCTAATATTTTAGTGAAGTACATTTTCTAATAAGTCGATTTGATAGAAAATCATATTATATCACATAAATTCCATGTTAATTTTAGAAAAAAAAAACTTTATTTCTAATGATGTGTACATTTCTAAGAGAAAATCATATATATCAATCTCTTGTGGCCAATGTGGGAACTAAAAATTTTAACAAGAAAATCTTTTAAAAAAAAAAACACTAATCAAACCTATAACAAATTTAATTTGAATCACGTTTATCAATACAAGAAAGATTATTAAAGAATACTACTACTTTTTATCTTATTTAATTTGCCTGTATAATTGCAAATAATGGAGTTCAACTTTTTTTTATTTTATTTTATTCAATAGAAGAAACACCAATAAGTCAATAACAAGTAAAGAATATTTGAAGCAAAGTTTCTTATATTTGGTAAATATGCACCTCAACAATAACAACAAATATTCTTAGCTCCATTCCACAAGTAAAATTCGAAAAAAAATACAAAATGCATGCAGATCTTATCCTTACCTTTACGAGATAAAGACCATTTTCGATAGACAGTTGATTGTGAAAATAAAATTTTAGAGTGGAAGCAAGCAAGCAAGTAGATGAGAATTATCAGGTGTAGAGAAATATAGCAGAAGAAAAGTAGTATTAGGAAATCTTCTGCTAGCCCAAGATCGTTAACTAAGATCAGAAGATTTAACTAAAGAAGGGGAAGGAAGATTTTGGAAAGGAGAACTTTATTATAAAAGATCTTTGTTTTGGCTTGATTACAAATGTACAAGACCACCCTTATTTATACTTTTCTATGGATGATTCTAGATACTATAAGATCTAGACAATTCTATGACTTACTACAAATATCACCTACAAAATATCTTCAAGAAAACTCTAGTAACTTTGTATTCTACTTTAGAATATCTAGATATTTCTACAAAATATTTATCCTAAATTCTACACTAGACAATTCTAGAAACTAATAAATAATATTCCTGAAGTAATTTTTTGGAAGCTACCCCGCACTTGTCGTGGAAGAACTCATACGAAACTTTGACCCACAACTTGGTGAAATTCACAATAGCTTTTCCTAGACTCCTCTTGCTTCTTCAAATAATGAAGATTCTTCATTGACAATTGATCCATGTGCATTATCTCCTTGTTGAGTTCTTGGACTCCCCCTATCTCTTAGCTCCTCGACACTTGCATTATCTAGAGACACATCTCTAATCATCCAAGCACTACTTTTTTATGAAGCCTCGACATCATAGTAGGATGATCCACCACAAGATTCTTTTTTTATCTCTTCAATAACCAGTTTATTAGCTTCAAGGCTTTCGAAAGTTATGTTATCTATTTCTCCACCTGAAATTTGGCCTTCAAGGCTAACTTTTTCATCTGTTTGATCTTCATCTTCTTCATTTGCTTCTAATGTCTGATATAAGCCAACAATTGTATTTGATATGGCTGACGATTGATTAGATGTTTCAACTTCTACTACACCTCCCTCAATGCTTTCTCCATTAAGGTCACCACTAGCATATATAGTTTCAGAAATTGCTTGTTCAAAATCTGCTTCTTTAATTTCTTTGATAGAGCCTTCTTTGTCGCTGGAATGAATATCTAAGAGAGTTTCTTGCTTCAATTCGATGACATCAATGTCTTGTTTCTCCCCATAATCGATTGTATCATATTTTGAATCTTCAACCCAATCTCCTTCAAGATTGATGGAAGCCATGACATGACATTTATTGCTCGAGTCTCAGCTACTAAACAGCTTCCCGTAGCTTTCTCAATTTGAACCATATTGCACTCCTCAGCTCGGCAATATCTTTTTATGTGTCCTATTTTCCCACATTGATAACACCTTGGAGGTTTCCTACGATAACAGTTGAAGGTTCTTCCTTCTTTCCAGGTGAACTTGAACCACCTGAGGATCAATCATGTAGTGTATCTCTTGTCTTTTCTTTAAAGTTCCTCTTCTTGGCTATAAGAGTAATTCCTTCTCCTTATTAACAAATACACTAGCCAACTGTTTGGCTAGTAACTCTTATGACGACAATAAATTCTCAAATTCCTCTAAGAATGGTTGTTGAGCCCATCCTTGAATTGACGTCACAAATGGAATATATTCAGGCTTCAAACCACAAATGATATAATTCTTCTTATTCGTGCTTTAGAGATAGCCTCCTCCGGATTCAACAAAGATATCTTGGAACATAAGTTTTTAATCTTTAAAAAGTACTCGGTGATGAGAGATTACCTTGAGTTGTGTTAGCCAATTCATTCTCCAAAATTTATAATCGAGCTTTATTCTTATTCTTGTTGAACAAACGATCGAGTGTCTTCCATATTTCATGAGATGATCTTACACCTTGAGATTTTTCTCTTTAAGATAAACTTCCCCTTTGCATTAATTTGCTTCCACTTCTTGTATACACTACTATTCTCCGGTCTGTCATCAAGAGGACTTATGCTACTTCCATTAACAACATTTCACAAATCCTCACCCATAAGGTATCACTCCATATATGTCTTCCATACCTTGTAACTGGACTGATTCAACAATTCCATCCCCAGTCCATTAACACGACCGCTAAAATCCATTTGGACAATCCAGTTGAAACCACTAATCCGATCTTGAAGTTCCCATAAGTCAACAAATGGTTATGGTTCTAATACTATGTAGAGAAATATAGCAGAAGAAAAGTAGTATTAGAAAACCTTCTGCTAACCCAAGATCGTTAACTAAGATCAGAAGATTCGACTAAAGAAGAGGAAGGAAGATTTTGGAAAGGAGAACTTTGTTATAGAAGAAAACTCTTTATTTTGACTTGATTACAAATGTACAAGACCACCCTTATTTATACTTCTCTATGGATGATTCTAGATACTACAAGATCTAGACAATTCTATGACTTACTACAAATATCATCCACAAAATATCTTCAAGAAAACTTTAGTAACTTTGCATTCTACTTTAACATATCTAGATATTTCTATAAGATATGTATCCTAAATACTACACTAGACTATCTAGAAACTAATAAATAATATTCCAAAAAATCATCTTTACTTTTCATATTAGGGTTTAAGGGTTTAGTTTGGAAATGAATTATCAACAAATAGAGAGGAGGAGGAGGAGGAGGAGGAGGAGGAAGAGAATCATCTCATCAAACACATAGTTTGCAGGATCACTGAACATTGTTTCACTAGTCATAAAGTGTAATCACATGTTTATGAAACATGAACTACACCAAAAAGTCACAGTCTATAATCGCGTAACTATTATAAAAGTCTATATTTTTTGAAGAAGAACTCTTCACTAGAATCTTCAATGGAACCTTTAAGAATTGGAGAAGGAAGAAGAGAAGAAAAGTAGAAAACTTTTTCCTGTCCAATGTTACTCTCTGTTTTTGAAACAAGAGTCCTTTTATAATTATAAAAGGATGCAACTATTTAGAAACATACTGAATAGTTATGTCATTTCTCTTTTTTTTTTCTTAATATAAATTAAATATATAATAAATACATATTTATTTATTATCTAAATTAATTTGGTTGATCTACATGGGTGATCCAAATATAATTCCTTCATCTCCCACTCAGCCATAGTAGGTCAATTCTCATTCCTTTTCTGTAACATTTCATACTTGGCGACTAGACCGTGTGACCAGTGCATACTTTGAGAGCTTCGTTGTTGTACATCTGTTAGGAATATATAGCATCTCATTCAATGAAACTTAAAGTAGATTCTAGTATACAGTACCCTATATCATTTATCATACTTATTTTTCTCATCATCTCTTTAAATGTCTCAAAGACAAACATAAAGGACCAGTCAATGAACACAAGTAATACGATAATACTTAATGATCTTCCTCATCTCATGAATCTCTTAATCTCAACTTGATATGCTTTTCTAGAAATGTCCCGCCAGACCGAATCAAGCATGATCTCTTGACAACATACTAAGATAGCAAACACCAAATTAAATCTCAAGAAACTGATTAAAGTCATGAGGGTACAATGTGAAAATTACTTATAATTTTCAGGGCTTCACACGATAGCAAGAAGGAATTTCATTGCTAAACTTGTATCGCCCTAATAGGTCACTATATGCATACATGGTATGAAACATGTATCACAGTATCAACTTCTTTCCTATGGAGCGTATGTCTTATATTAATTAAATATTGTGCAGATAATAAGAAAGACAACTCATGTCTAACTTTGAGTTCACAAATCTACTCATTATTTATTCTTCAGAACTCACATCGGGCATTAAAACACACTAACTCACTTCAATCACACATGATTAAATACAAACTAACATACGACATTTTGATTATAAACTTTCAGCTCTCTATTATCATCACT
>JAPFFP010000089.1:6422006-6432942 GCA_026153255.1 Solanum medicagineum
TACAACTTTTTAAAGTTTTTCTTTTGTTACATAACATGATATGATCTTCATGCAGAGAGATGCAGCAAAAGAGAAGGAAACTGCAATTGTAACTCTTTGTGAAGTCTTTGTGAAATGTAAAAGAGCTGCTAATAGGTAACCTTCATGATATCTTATACAGAGGCGGATCCAGAATTTTGAATCTATGGCAAAGAAATAAATAATACTTAAAATTTAGACTTGTTTTGTTGGTTTAGTTATGGTTTAACTTACAAGAGGTCTTGGGTTCTAGTCTACCTGTCCTTGAACTTGTGGCACCACAAGGCTCATTATTTCTATGGGCGCCACGCTTAATTTTTATACTTTCCTTGTAAATATATACAAATTTTCAACTGAGACCATCGGGTGGCATTTGTCAGGTACTAAGAGACGCCGATGATCAAGCAACGGAAAAAAATGAAACTCCTCCTCATTCTCCCTTGAGGCTTAACTGTACCTACATAAGAAGCTATGTTGTGGCATATCACATGTTTAATCTTGTACATTCAGCAAAGGAATTATTGAAGTATCTACCAATTGTCTAGCAACTATTTGTATAGTTTTAAAATAAAATGTAAAGAATGCAAATTGTGTATACATTTTTGTGTGAATATCTTGAAAGAATGGTCTTGGTAGCATAATGTATACATCTTTGTGCGACTATCTCGATAGATGTCAAGCTTATGACTCTTGTGTTGAAGCAAATAAGTGAAAATGGATTTTCTACTAGAAGTGTGAGTTAAAAGGAGAGGTATCAACATGTCTGCTAAAGTGTCTTTATATTTGTTTAAGGATATTTTGGTCTTTTAATGAATGAATGAAACGTGTAACAACTAAATGTCTGAAAGGCTTCTCTTATTCTCGGGAAGAATAAGGTTTGTATATATTCTGCCTGTTAGGTTCCTTGTATAATGTGCGAATAAAAATAATGACACCTAGAATAAAGATTGGTGTTTATAAATGTGAAACTGCGGCAATTATGAATGAATGAATACTCATGTCATGTGAATCCAACTTTTCATATTTTCATGTAACCTTTTGTATTCCTAAGTTATCTTTTTCATATATCACGCATGCGCCTATATATATGAGTTATAAATATCTGAATTTTTCTCGGCTACTGGGAACAAGTTTTTTAGAGTAAGTTTACAAGAAGAAAAACACTATATAGTAAGAAAAAGTTTTTACTTTTTTTAAAACTTGTAGCGCGATTATAGGCTATTGAGTGGTTCGCTCGACAACAAATTTGAAATGCTGCTATTTATTTGTCGTGAATAGAGGATATATTCTCAAACCTCAGATACTTGAGGGGGATAATTTGTTTAAGAAAACTCTATGAATTCAGAGTCAAATTTGACTCTTCCTCCTTTTCATCTTGTTGATTATATGAATTTTGTTTTCAAAATTTGTTTTACTTCATATAGTACATTTAATTATCTGTATGAAATTTGTTTGAAGTTATTTTTTTGAAAAAACAAATTTTGCACTACGCAAATCTTAATTTGTTAATGGAATGCCATAGCTTGAAATTCAAGTTTAGTTAGGTCGTCACAAAACGCGATTTCTTTCATTGCTCCCTACAACATTTGGTGTGTGAAACTTGAGGAGTTCAATGTTGAAGGGAAGATATTGGACATGATCGATCGACAGACACATACACTTGGAAATAGTGACGAAGCTAGAATTTTAATTAAGGAGGTTCAAATTTGAAAAAGTAGACACATGAACTAGTCAAAAGGAGTTCGATATCTATTATATACATAAAAATTATTCTAATCATGAACCCCTAACTGTATGGTAGCTCCGCCCCACTTTGGAAAGTAACTTTTGCATTGATTCATCTCGAGTGTCAAACGACATGCTATGCCCCTTGGATAGCTATTTTTGACAACTTTCTAATTTCAATCATCCACATTTTAAATTTTAAATATTAAATTTAGCTTCTTTAATTTAATTTTGAAGTTTAGTCAAATTAACCTCAAATGATGAAACAATAAGCAACAGCAGCATGTGCTTGTCAAGCAACTTGGTTATGCAAAGTTGTTGAAGAAGTTCATTTCAAGCAGAATGGCTCTACTACCATTTATTGTGACAGCAGTTCAGCAATAAAGCTCTCTAAAAATGCTGTTCAACATGGGCGAAGTAAGCATATTGACGTCAGATTTCATTTCTCTAGAATGTAACCATTTTTTTGAATGAGAAGTGGCTGGTAGTAGCTTCACTAAAAGCCCCTAAAATTAACATCTTTGGCTTGGATCTAACCATTTTAATACCATCACACATCATTACAACTGGAAATTATCCCAGAAAGAAGGGTGATGTAACCTAGCATATAATCCTGATGAGTAGAAAATGGTAGCAGTAAATACGGGCGACAGATTAAAGGATCATTAGAGGGCGACGAAAAGATAAGGAGGAAATATAAATCAATCTTCAAACTGGTGTGATGAAACAAGCTTACAAATGTTGTCATGGTGATGTTTCGGGCACATTTCACCAGACAGATTGGCCAAGTTGCCTTTCATCAATGAAAAACAATGTTCCATAGTTACCGTCAACTCCTCTGTTTCACCTGTCTTTACCATGACCAATTGTACATCAAAGCTACCTGGCAAGAATCATTACTGCCAGAAAATTTGATTTGTTCACAACTTCATAACTTGACTTCACTGTCAAGTCTTGTGGATCTTGAAACCAAACACCCTGGGGGTGAAGTTCTGTGTTGGTTTTTGTGGCTTGAGGTGTCCGTAAGTCATCAAGAAGAGGTGAGGAAATGTTGTCCCAAAGTAAGCTCCATCAATATCTTGACCGGTTAAAGAAATCATATCCAAGGATAGAAATATGCCTACTCAAGCAAGCAAACAAAGAGCAATATGCTATCTATGAGCAGACCTAATCTCAAAAATCAAATTGATAAGCGATTTAGATGTGTCTGTTGGGGAGGGAGGAGGGAGGAAGGAGGGGAGAGGTTGCGCGCGCACGCGCACACACACACACACACACACACACACACACACACACACACACAGAGAGAGAGAGAGAGAGAATCATAAAGTAGTAGCAGAAAAGGATACTGCCTTGGTACTTTGATCGCGGGTAATAGATGTCTTCACACTTCGGACAGTATATTTTTACGGTACTTGCACGTGGAATATCTGATTGACCAACAGGAAGACAAGGCTGTCCACTGCAGTAAACTCGTGGGCATCTTCCAAAGTCGTAGTTTTTGTACTTCTCCAACTGAAAGGTTTGTCCCAGATATTAGGCACCACCATCTCATGGACAGATTACATAGTAAAATGAAACATCAAAAGAAAGAAACATGAAAGTATACAAGAGAATGGACAAGCAATTACCATAGCGGCTATTCCCTTGCTAGTCAAAATGTACCGAACATGAATCAAACCATACAACATCTCTGCCGCCGATTCAACCAATTCATTCTGCTCCTCTGTGAACATATCACCTATTCAAAGCAGGAAAAAATTGACAAACTGCAATTGTCTTAATATGAAAGATGATACAGCATTTTGGATATAGGAGTATGGGACAATATTCTTGGTCGAATAAAGACACGGAGGGAAGTTTACTTCGGTTATAATGGAGGATGTGTCTTGAACTTGCAAACATATAAAACTAAAATAAATAAATAATTAAGTTTGGTCTGCCCCATAAGTCAAAGGATGTAACAGTAACAAAGACATTTTCAACTTGGGCATCCGAAAATAGATTCAAGACTTGCAACAACTAGCTTGTTAGATCATGCAACAGAAATTATTCAAAAGCATCACATATATCATTTTCCCAAAACATCACGCTTAGTTAAGAGCAAGATAACAGATCAACCCCCGACCCAACCTACCAATGCAAAGAAAAATAAAAGGGTAAATTGTAATGTTTTGTACAAAGAGATGGTGTCAAATAATTTGGAAAACATACTTTACATAATTGAAAAACTCCCAACAACAAAAAAATTGAAACATAAAGACCCAATTGTTCCTAAGATGAGAATCCACATAAAAATGTAGAACTCACTTTACAAAGATTACCCAATTTCCAATTCAGTTCCCCTTAAATGACTTGTTACCTTTTCCATGTTCATAATGGAAAAACAACAAAAAAATTATATTCCAAGGAAAAATTAACAAAGGGTGGACTTTTAGAGGGATACTGTCCACACATAGAAGCTAAAACACCAACTTGCACCTTTAACAGTTGTTTGCATCACATGCGAAGTCTAGATCTATAAAAATGACATGAGCACGAACCTCTCTCAATATGCAGAAGTCTCACATAATTTATAATAAATTTACCAATTATGCCAGCCTTGAAATGCAGAATATATTCACCAAAAGTGTATCAATGCAATAACCAAAATGTCTGCCGCCTCAGCACAGAATCCTGAGCTTACAAGAAGGAAGTCAATTACCAATAGCCTCATCATAGCCCACAATAAACAGATCTGCCTCTACTTTTAATCCCTAGGCCCCCGCTAGCAATGTCATCACCAATACATACATTACATATACGGTCTTTATTCAAGTGTTCTAATATACATACAGGTTTATTTTCTACTGCATTCATCGACGAACTGTAACAGATTTAAGTTTATTGTGCTGCTTCAAATGCTATTACTTGATCAACAATTGCATTCCTTTATCAACTAAACATTGAGCTTCACACCACCAACTAAAGATCGACATTTAAATACAATCGACAACGCCACGAAATTCTCAACTGTGATTGGAGCAACTTGTTGCAAGCAAAATACCACTACTTTTATTTTGGATAATCTAAACTGACTAGTTCCTGCTGATAGCTCCAATTGCATCATAAGAATAACACAAAAGAGAGGTACTGTAATCAATTGTAGCTATACTCTACGTTACATTTTATGTGATTCATTTGACTAGACAGTTTAAGATAGTTAATTTGATTTAAATATTACTTTGGGGATAGTGAAAAGAAAATATTAATAGCTGTTGAAAAGTTGATTTGCAAAGATGGCATCACATCAAAATTTAAAATATAAACAATTTCATGAAATTGGATTCTTGAAATAATGAATGTTGTATAAAAATAGATTGGATGTCCAAAAATCAAAAGAGTCGTATACATTTGGAGTGGAAGGAGTATTGTTTTCTAGTGCAATTAATTAACTGGAAACGATAAGCTAGAAAAGTGACTTGGAAATGAGATTTGTCCCGTCCATCCACAGAAGAAACCAAAATGAGAGAAAAGACAATAAAGGCATCTCCATTTTGGCAACATCAAAAAAGCAAATACAAAAAAAAAGAGAGAGAGAGAGAGAGAGAGAGAGAGAGAAAGAGAGAGAGAGAGAGAGAGAGACAAAAAAGTGTAACAATATTTACAACACATGTCATAATACCAGAGGAAAAATGATCTCTTGATTGAAAAAATCAGCTCCTTTTAAATTGTATCAGCAGTTAGCAGAGATAAAACAGGAATTTCCCCCTTTCATATAATTTCATATAATCTTCTGATTTTTTTGGCGATGGTGTGTGGTTTCCTTTTTGACTTTCCCAACAAGATGTGTGATAGAATACAATACCCAATTAGACATAGAGGGTGGTACCACAATTTCTATACATCCGGGTTCCCTGGCTTAATTTGTGTGAAGGTGTTTGACTGGACACAAAATTGTTTATTAACTCACCCCGGATCCTTGTATCTATATTCATTAGCTCTAAGATTTAACGCCCTGTTTTAGCATCTGAGATTTTGTACAAGTCAAAACAATCATTTGGGACTTGTTTGAGTTGCCCAAGGTGGAAAATCCACAAATGGACAGGCGATTTTTTTTCTGGTACTGTTTGCAGGCCTTCACAATACAATCGCAGCCACATAGGGTAGTGTACCAGTATAAAAACTAAGTTTCGGGATTTTTTATTTCATTCCAAGACCCCCCCCCCTTTTTTTAGGGGGGGGGGGTTGCGCTTGGTTTGAGGTGATTTTTGGAGAGGAAATCGTCAACTAAGTTCTGGTAGCCTCATAGAATCATATTTGGTTATATATTATGATTACCTATGAGATTCAAACCTTTTTAGTCATTGATTTGAAGTGTAATACTGAGGATTTTGTCCTAGATTCTAGAATGTGTATTTTAGGATTTGAAGGTCCGAGTTATGTCAGATTGAGAATCTAATTATAGATTTGAACTCGGAAGTTTTTGGGTAACCAATTTTCAAATAAATATTGGATTTTGACCTCAGAGATCGAGTTTGAATTTTATTCACTTCAACTTAGACCATGTATTAAATTATAGGAATTGATTCCTTAGTTTCATTTAACGTTGTTAAACATTCTTTTGTATAGAGTTGAGCTATTTGGACGTGTTTGGGCATGGAAAGGAGGTCGTAAAAGGTTGAAAGCTTGCGTTAATCAAGGTAAGTCAAAATTTTGACCTCAATAAGGTAATTATTCCCAACTTATGTGCTGTACTTGACTTGTAATGGGTAGGGATAATGTATACATGGCGTGACGAGTGTGAGAGAGAGAGAGAGTGAGTGTGTGTGTGTGTGTGTGTGTGTGTGTGTGTGAGAGAGAGAGTGAGAGAGAGAGAGAGAGAGAGAGACTATCAAGTGTAAAAGGATATTACTTAAAATGCTATCACGTGTAAAAGGGTATTACTTAAAAGGGAAAACTAATCTTATGTCCCTTTGAAGCAAACTATTTACATCCATATACCCCCTTACATTTATGCCCCCTACTATTACTATTAAATTTGTGTGCTGACGTCGATGCCAACCTTGTATGATATACCAATAAGGTATACATATACCGATAGGGTATCACAAAGGATTAAGCTCAATCATATATAAACCGATATGGTATCAATATATCGACAGAGTATCACAAAAAATATATTTTCTACTAATTTAGAATTTAATAAATAAGTTTGTGGCTTTAATAATTTTCTCTTAATTATTTTATTTATAAAAAAAGAGATCAAAAATATATGATACCGATAAGGTATCAATATACCAATGAAGTATCACAAGAATATATTTTCTATTAATTTAAAGTTTAATAAATAATTTCGTGACTTTAATAATTCTCTCTTAATTGTTCTATTTCTTAAAAAAGGAGCTCAAAACTATATGACGCCGATGGGATATCAACACACCGATGGAATATCACAAATAATTAAGCTCCAATCCCATATGATACCGATATGATATCAATATACCGACATTATCACAACGAATATATTTTTTACTTATTTAGAGTTTAATTATTTTTTAATTGTTTGTTATTTATTTCTTAAAAATATATATATATAATCCAATATGATACCAACAGAGTATCAACATACCGCCAGAGTATCACAAAGAATTGAGCTCATTCTATATGATACCGATATGGTATATATATATCGCCGGAGTATCACAGAGGATTATTTCCTAGTATTCATGCTGACATCATGCAGACGTCGTGTTGACGTCATCATGACATCATGGGTGAAATAAAACGGGGAAAGCAGGGTAAGAAGGTAAATAGTTTGGGTCATAGGTTCATTAAGGGAAAATAGTTTGGGTCATTAACGGTAAATAGTTTGGGTCATGGGTCCATTAAGGGTAAATAGTTTGGGTCATGGGTCCATTAAGGGTAAATAGTTTGGGTTGGGTCCACTAAGGGAAAATAGTTTGGGTTGGGTCCATTAAGGGTAAATAATTTTACATTAGTTCTATTTTGTTTAGTTTTCCCTACTTAAAATGCTAGATGTTTTCTTTTATTCCCATACCAATATTCTGATGAGTTGAGCATTATATATATATATGTCATGTTGATGAATTCTAGCTAGTCAAATACTAAAAAAGCATATTCTATACTTCTATCTTCATATCTATTGAAATTCATGCTTTAACTGCTATGTGGTGTACATAGTGTAATTTCCTTTTCAGTTCCTTATATAGGCTTGATACAGTTGTAGGTCCGAGATGTGAAGGATCAAGAACCATGTGAGTCCGATATTGAAACAAGGGACTGTGAGAGACCAATGTCGATATACTGATAAAGACCTTGCGACTCCAAGATTGAGATACTAATGAAGACCGTGAGTCCAATTTATTGATACAGCTATGTGAGGACTGGGGACTATTGAGTTTGGATTCTAAAAGTAACATGTGCAGACTATTGAGTAACGTGATATCATTGATATGATCATATGATCTTGTGGATAAGGATCTGTCCCTCACGAGTCAACAACTTAGTACCTCCCTAGATGTGTGCATGCTAATTATGAAGAAGTTAGCCAACTGTGTTGAGAAGTCAATTATGTATAAAGATTTTACCTTTACTGTCTTCTCTGACAATTTTACTTTCTTTGATTCTTTTATCTGTATCGAACATGTCTATTTTGTTGATTTGAATTGCGATAAATGCTTAAATGTTTTTTTTAATGACAGAGAAACCCGTAGCCGCTACCCTTCGGGTGCACAGAAGGTAAACTCCACCTCCTATGCAATAGCTTGCAAACCACACAGGAGAGGCAACCCGCACTAGGCAAATACGACGCGACAAGCTCGACCCAGAAGGCACATCCCTTGCTTACGCTGGCAAGAGATTCAAACTTCAGACCTCCAATATGAAAGTCTCAAGCCAAAACCACTGGGCCACCCCGAAGAGTGTGCTTAAATGTTATTAACTGGCGATTCATGCCTATATTCTTGTTAATTGCTCATTCCCTTATATCTCCACACAAAATGTATAGATTAAAGGTGGTGTCTTTTCAAGCAACACTAGTCACTACTCTATCAAGGGCAGTCAATAAGACTTACTGCGTACACATCAACTTTCACATGCGCTACACAGCACTTTTTTCGTACTAGTTCGGATTCCGTACAGACCTGTAGTGATCCAAGTCTTTCAATAATGAGTTGTTTCCCTTCTACCACAGTGGTCATTACAAGCTTTTATGTCATTATGTTGTTGACGTTTTCATTTTCAAACTATGTACAAGTTGAGACATTTGTACCTTTCTCTTTAGTTTGCTCATGACAATGCGACACAAGTTAGGGAATTTAGTTATGTATTTCCAATTTGGCTTCCACGTATTAAATCTCTTCTCATTTATGATTTTGTCGAATGTGCGCGTAATTAGATTTGGGGTAATAAATGCTTTGGTTTTGCCTAGCTTGAGATAGTCAGTCATGACTAAGGGAGGATTTGGGTCATGAAACCTAGAACATATCAAGTAAAGTTGTTTCCATTCACCAGATACTAATTTGTGGAAATAGTCCACAGGAAACCCAAAAAGAGAGGGGGAAGTGAAACCCAATAGTTTCAAGGACAAGAAAATTATATCCTTCAACTGAAAAGATAAGTCAAGCAATTCTCTGGAATTGCATAACAAAATATGAAGTCATTAAGCAAGAGAAAAAATGTGTACCATGAGAAGACTCAACATCAAGGATGAGGTCAAGTGCATAGTCATAGTAGGGAACTTGACTGCTCAATCCACATAGGTTAAAATCATCCTGAATGTAATCATCATCAACTTCACAGAAGAACTCATTGCCACGCAGGTTACAAAACCAAGAAATCCATGAAGTATCATCCCCATCAGAACCACTAACATCAGACTCTTCACTGTCTGTTTCAGATTCCTCTACAAAGTAGATAAACATGAGAATTTAGTCCTGTCGATTTTGAAATTCAATGATAGTGCGTTATGGGTTGACATAGTATGTCATACTATACCCCACCAAAAAATTGCACCTTGAGAAGACTAAAATATTATCTTATTGAGAAAAAGGTTGTTACATGCTTTCCACAACTCAATATAAGAACCTACTATAAGTAAAAGACAAAATATTCTACCTAAAAGGCTAAAGATTTTCTTAATCAAAACATTAAAGGCTGAGTTAAAACAGGATAAATAATTCAGGAACATAATGTTGATAAGTAATGGCAATATATCATACAAAAATATCAACTTTAACCTCATAACTTCTATCCAAGAGTACAATTGATTGATACTGCATCTATATATACTGACCAGTACTGGCTGGCATAAAAAGACCACAAAAGTCTGTCCTGCACTTATGATCACACATCACAACACAAAATATTTTCAAACTTCGTAAGCCACAAACAAGGATTGGCTATGTATAATAAAAAAAAAATACTACATATGATTCCACAAGGATAATCTTTATTTCTTAGTGTCGAGAATCTGAGAATATCAGAAATTCAATTTGGAAACATCCACAAAGAACAATGGTATTATATCAAACCTAAAAGCTAAAACGCTCATATCCAGCAATTACTCCCAAAATCACATTTTTATTAAAACAATTTATAAACCAAAACAGCTGGATCCTCTAATCTATCAACAGATGCAGAAATGATATGAACAGTAAAGCACTAAATACAACAGTTTCTACCCAACAAAAGCAAAATCCAATGCTTTCTATAAATAGAAAAATGTTTAATGGCGGAAAATGAAAAAAAAAATCTACCATCGGAGCACTTGTTTTTGCTGGTATTGCGATGATCAAAATGCGATTTTCCACCACCTCCGGCTGACGTAGAAGGAACAGCTTTTTCCTTCAAAGACCTAGATGTAGACGGTGACAACTTCTCCAAGTGTTTATCCAACGCATCGTTGATTCGTTTCCGATCCAACGGTCCACCGACCATCTCCGACTTCGATGAACCACCACCTCCGCCGCCTCCTCCTCGGTCTCTATACATTTCTATGAAGTATTTATCAACCTTGATCCTATATCTATATGTGCATTCAGGCGATTACAGAGAGCTCAGAAAAAATTGGAGAGAAACTGAAGCTGAAAATGAGACGGAGATAACTAGGGTTTCGGCGAACATTAGAGAAAGGGGAAAGTTGTAGAAGAGGACACAGAGAATTTCTATGAGGTTCCTTCTCTCTCTCCTT
>JAPFFP010000089.1:6433042-6480951 GCA_026153255.1 Solanum medicagineum
CTACAAAAACGAAATACTATTCATCATCTTCCTTCTTCTTCTTCTTCTAGATTTAATTCACAGATTTATTCCCAACATCCCTAACATGTAATATAAAGTCAATTACATTGGGCTATAAGGGTAAATATAATATTATAATCATCAAAATAATAATCTTGAAATTTGAAATTAAAATAAATATTACTATAATAATATTTTAACTAATAGATATAAATAATGCTTGAGTTATAATAGACACTATCTAAAAAATTATTTTACCTGTATAAAATGCTCTAATACTCATAGTTAAACGAGTCTTCTATAAGAATCAATAGCGTATAAATCCTACAAAGCTAACTAGACAATTGGAAAGAAGAGATGTATCGATCCTTGTGAAGAGAATAATTCAAGATATATATTTCAAAAGTTATCTCAAAATGAACGTAACTAAATACGTGGTGAACTTGAACTACTATCCAAACTCGTTGATTGATGTGCAGGAGATGGAAGTTATTAATTGTGTTATCTAGTTAGCTTAGTTTCTTTTTGTTTTTTCTTCTTTTTTGAGCCGTAAACTTCTCTTTGGTAATAAAATATTTTTTTTAAAAAAAAGAGAAATTTCTTTGGTGATTGTTTTCCATTGGTATTTCTCATTGATGAAGACATTTGATCATTTATATGTGAAAGAATGAAAAAATAAACGTTATAACATAATGAAAGTGAAAACTTTAGGACAAAGAAAAGATAATACTTGCTCATCAAGTATTAGATAAGTCATATGTAAAATATTTTATTTTGTCAAAACAAAATTGTCAATGATCTCAAGCAATCGTTTATATTTTGCACACCTTCACAAATAAACAATTTCTCATGTTAAGTAACTAGCTACAATTTTGCTATTTGTTGAAATAATCTCAGATGAATTTTTGTGATGATTAAATATAAAAGAGTAAATACAATTCAAATCTACCGCTACTTGGGGAAAGTATGTTAGCTCTGGCAAAATAACTTGAGGACTTCAATTGATTCTTTTCGAGAAATTAGATTATTATTGATAAGTTACAACAATTGCACTTATTAAAGCAACTAAAATGATTGTTGAAATCGGTCCAAATGGAAGAAAAAAATATTTATGATAAATGAGTTTCAATTTGTTGACTATTACTTAGAAAATCTTGCTTTATAATTTGGTCTAATTCTGATTAATTCATATGGGGAGGAAAGAAACATCTGAATTTATTTTGTACACAGAGGAATTTCTGTTTTTCTCTTAATGGTAGTTTTGGATGTTGCTTTTAGATATGGTTCTAATGAATCAACATTAAATTTTGAAATATCAATTAAGCAATCATATCCTTCTTAGTAAGATAAGATTTTTTCTTTTAGTTCAATCTGCTACTATGAAAGACTTTTTGTAAAGCATAAATGGAACAACATTCAGATAGTCGAACACAACTTGTTTGGGAGGGAGCCTTCCCCTTCTTATTTTCACAACTTTGCAATGATCAATCAACTTTAAAAGCACTTACTTTTCCAACTTATCTCCTAATTAATTCCAAGGATCCATTTTGCATGTCACTACACAAAAAAAATGATCACTTTTGCCATGACTTACCTAAATTTTTCACAACTTCATATAAGGGAAGCTTTAACAAGATAAATTTCCATCACTCAAAAAGTTCTCTAAAACAAAATGGCAAGATTAGTTAACCCCATTTTGTTTTCCTATCTATACATAAGTTTGATATATACACTTTCATGTTTTGTCAATGCAACAACATTGCAATCTGATATTCAAGTTCTAGTAGCCATCAAGACGTCGATAGACCCTTTTTCGATAACCTCAGACTCCTTCCTCAGTAGTTGGGACTTCAACTTAGACCCTTGTGAGACGACGGGGGCAAGTTTCTTGGGAGTTCTTTGCACAGTTCCTGATGTAGTGGACACCAATGCCACGAGCCGTGTAATGGAAATTGATCTAGAAGGTGATGGACTCGAGGGGTTCTTGACATCGTCTATCGGGAACTTAACAGAACTAGTCTCTCTGAATCTAGGCAGGAACAAGTTTAGAGGACCTGTGCCAGAGAGCATAACTAACTTGAGGAAACTCACAAGTCTTCAACTTTCTGAGAATTTTTTCTCAGGTAGTCTTGTTAACAACATTGGTGTCCTCACAAAACTCGAAGTTCTTGATGTATCGAATAATAGACTGTCTGGTTCAATCCCTTCGTCAATTACATCACTTAGAAGTTTGACGCGATTAGACCTGTCTAACAATGAATTGACAGGAAAAATCCCTCAACTTAATGGTTTATGGAAACTATCTTCATTTGACATTTCCAATAACCAAATTTATGGGAATTTGCCACAACTTCCATTGAATATCAGAACACTATCACTAGGCCACAATTTGCTCTCAGGGCACATTACTTTAGTACATAAACTCAGACATCTCAGAACATTAGACCTGAGTGACAACAGATTTTCAGGAGGAATTAACAAAGGGATCTTCATTTTGCCTGATTTAAGTCACGCAAATGTTTCAGTAAACCGGTTCACAGGGCTGGAAGTGGTGGAATTTCCTGATAAAGAATCACAGCTTCACACGTTAGACGTGCATGCTAATCGTCTACATGGTCATTTGCCTGTGAACTTGATTACTTACCCAAACTTAACTGAAATAAACCTTGGACATAACCAGTTTTCGGGTGAG
Source organism: Solanum medicagineum (assembly GCA_026153255.1). Classification (NCBI taxonomy): domain Eukaryota; kingdom Viridiplantae; phylum Streptophyta; class Magnoliopsida; order Solanales; family Solanaceae; genus Solanum; species Solanum medicagineum. Next base: position 6,435,735 of record JAPFFP010000089.1, read on the forward strand.
ATTCCAGAGGAATATTGGTCAAGACTCGGGTTTTCGTGGAGAAGTCTCAACTTGGAATATAATAACCTACAGGGATCGGTGCCTCGAGAGCTCAACAGGAGTTTAGAAGGGGTTCAGGGAAGTTTTGAACACAATTGTCTCATTTGTCCAAAGGGCTTGCGGCTATGTGGTGGACAGAGGGCAGCTTCAGAATGTCATGGAGGAGACCTAAATTAGTTGACATATTACTATTGCATTTTTATATATTTTCCTAGTTCTCAATAGCTTCCCTGGACTCTGTGCATAGCAGGAGCTGTAGTGCACCGGGGTTACTTTTTTTCCTAGTTTCCAATATATGTAGTTTATAAGTTGCAGCCTGTTATTTCAAGTAATAAAGAGTAATCATCAGAATGAAGCATCTGATATCATCATTTTTTTTATGGTGGAATACATCGAAAGTCGTTTAAATTTGTCAGTATATTTCACTGAGACACTTGAACTACAACATGTTCCTATTGAGCACCCGAACACATGATGAAGTGGAACACACTTCTTTATATTTTTGGTTCCTCATGGTGAAAATCCTCGCTTTGCCATCCCCAGACGATGACAATTGAGAGACTGACACTGAACATTTCTTGTCACACAGAAAAAGGGGTCAAATGACAAGAGAAGATCCACCCCTTTGTCTCCTCGCGGAGTATACCTCACTATCCAAACATCTGATTGTAGGGTGACTTCAAAAAACTAGTTGATTGAAATCGGCTCAGTTAGGGTGTCATTCTGTTAATATTTGGCTATCACACACACCTCCAAGATCAACAAAAGACGAACTTTGCATGAAATACCAGCCCAACAATACAACATCTTCATGTCTTTTTCCGCACATATTGCAGATACAGCTACGTTGATATGTTCACATGTGAGTACAGAATCGCGATCAAGCTTTTGCAACTAGTGAAATGTCAGAGTTAACACAAGAAACCTCTTCAACTATTTTCTCAAGTGCAATTTCATCTGTTAATATACTTGTATGTGAAACTCCTTGTAACTTGATGACTTTAAGGTGTTGATTTGTACTCTTATTTGATTCAAGACTCAACAAGCTTACCATATTAACAGTTCCATCTCCGTCCCCATACAGAATCTCAGGCGACTTATCAAAATCACCATCTCCATAAAACAACGACTCTGGAGTCTCAACCCCACAGCCAACTATGCAAGTGATAGGCACTATATCATCAGGGAAAGTACTACTAGTATCAACCAGGGGAAGAATACGCGATGTATAAGGCAAAACCCCTTGAGGAAACCCGATATCCTCAAGGAATTTCGGGATATCATGAGCTGAGTATGCAACATTCGGAGTAACTACAAGTGATGTTGTGGTGTTAAACACTTTTGGAGAAGGCAAAAGCCACATATTACTTTCAGAACTCCTCTGTTCTTCCCTAACAAGTAATGGATTAACTAAAGGCAATCCAAGTGTGTAACCAGAAGCAAAAGTGAGCATTTGCACAACTGTTCCTCCCCAAGGTGTGGACAATGCCATCAAGTGTTTGATGTACTTTTGGCACCAGGATTTCGGATTCCGAACGAGTAGTTGGTTGACATATAAACCTCCCAAGCTATGTGAAACAAGAATAACAGGTTTACCTCCATTTGAATTGCTTGCATTTTCTATCAGTTCTTTCAAGTCCTTGAGAAATTTCGAACCAACACGACTAGGATGACCTTCTGCAGCTAAACCATAACGAAAATCGTATGGTGCGCCAAACAGATTTTCGCCATCTCTATAGCCTAGTTCTTCCAAAGCCTTCACAAGTGGCTCCATATATGCAGAAACTTTCCTAAACATGTAATGTTAGTACATACATGTTTTTAAAAAATGGAATTTTTGAATTACTAGTTGACACAGACTGAAATTTCTTGAATTATACGTTATCAGTATGCGTTAACAAATGCCATACTGATAACGTATGATATTAGCTTGTCATTTTTAACATATCAAGAAAAAAAACAATTATTTTTTTTCATATCTTGCTTTATCATTGACTACTTATCTTTCAAATTCTTTTCACTACATAATACTAAACATCAATGATTATCAGCATAATGGTACAACTCTCATATAATCATTATTTTCTAAGAGGCGTGGAAAGTTCAAAGTGGACAAGTAAACGTGAATTGAATGAGAAAAAATAAATGTCTATTTTTACTTGTCCGGCCTATAAAACCAAGAGAGAATTTATCTCTTAGTTCCTACTATAGTCATTTCTCAATGCCTTTTCCAAAACAATATGTTTATTATATTCATAAAATTATCATTCTAATTATCGCTCCTTAAAAAACGTGTCAAGTCATTACTGAACAAGTAAAAAATAGACAAAGTGAGTAATATGAAATGAATAGAGTATCAAGAACTTACGGTAGATAAGGATCAAGATTAAGAAGAGACTTAGTAGAACCAAAATTTGTAATCCTTGTTTGAACACCAGGAGCATTATAATAATCATCTAATTGTGTTTGATAATAAAGCTTCATCCTTTGATTAAAGCACTTTGTAAAAGGTCCCAAAAGTGAACTTGGATCAAACCATATCCTAAACCAACCTTCATTATCTTTTTTTAGTGGATACCATTTATTGCACACCAAGCTTGTAGACTTGTACTCTGAAGTTAATCTTGCTTCTAATTGGTTTCCACCAGCTCCTGGTATCAAGATTATTGGGTGGGGGTTAGTAGTAATTGCTTGGCAATTAGTGTATAATATTATGGACATTATGAATATGTTAATTAGGACTTTCATGGCTAATTAACAATGTCAATGTACAAAGAGGAAGGAACATGTACAACGCCATTGGATAAGGATATGGAGAAACTTTTTGTTTCTTATTTTTGTGGTAGTTAATGCGTTTACGTCTTTATTTATTAGGACAAGTGTACATACATGCTTTTACTCTCTAGGTTAACCTTTTGCTCCTTCCATCCCGAATTAACTTAATTCTTAAAGATTTTTTTTTATGTTCAGAATAATTGAATTGTTTAAAATTTGAGATAAATATTTATGACTTTTGTCACATTTGTTCTTTATTTTATTAAAGTTTTATATATTTTATAAGATAATGTTTTTCTTAATACATGTGCATTGTCTTACAAATTAAACTAAATGGGATAGGGGAGTAACTGATATCAATTAAAGGAAAAAATCACCTAATATTATTGTATTTTATTGACCATCAAGTCATGTTCTTGGGTGCTTTGCCACAATATTTATATTAAGAGAGAAGTATAAATATTTGGCGCGAATTATTAGTTTCATCTCTGAATTATTGACAGTTTTAAAAACACTTTTATACTTGACTAAAACTTAAATACATTTGTGATCTTGTAACATGAAAAACAATACACTCCTAAATTCTCACCAAGCTTAGGCGTGTGTTCAACACTTCTCTTGATTTTCCATCAAGATTCTCATGCTCATACAAGAATTTGAAATCATTTGCTAAATCATGTGGTAGATTGGATAGATTGGGGGTGTATTTAAATTTATTTAGTAAAGTAGAAGAGTGTTTTTAAAGCTGTCAATAGTTCAAAAATGAGACTAGTAATTTGTGCTAAGTTCAGATATTTTCAACAGTTCTCTCTTATATTAATTGATGTATACTGTTAAGCGAGGAATGATTTGAGGAATAAGTTGAGGCGACCACCTGCTATATTGTCACTTCAACAAGAGAAGACAACTCTAGTAAGCATGATGCAAAGAACTAGTCAAGAGAACCATCAACATGTTTAACATGTCTATCATCAGATTAAGAAAGTTTACTAATAAGTAATCAACATCCACTGTATCAACACAAATCGACATAGATGTACAATCTGGTCATACCACCCTATATATAGTGCTAGTTCTGGAGGTAATATAACGCGATACTCTCATAATGGTCTTTTTTGTGGTGATATATTCAGCAGATGCTCAAGAAGCTGCAAGTCTCATGATGCTCAAGTTAGGCCAATCTTGTATTTCTGGGCATAGTCTTATGCCAGAAGGAAAAAAAAAACATGGAGCACCATTAGCATGAGTTGACTTTCGCCTGACACGAGAAAATCAGTCTTATTCCTTGAATCATGCTGTCCTTCGCAGAAATAGAGCCAACATGTAAGACAATGCAGAATCAACCGCTGATAAAGCAATGATAAACAGTCCAACTAGAACAAGAGCCAGAGTCGCAGTCTTCAGCTGCAGCAAGTTGAGAAAGGGTTAGTTTTGCTCATGTATTGATCACGACCTTTAAGAAAAACGATGAACACTTCTGCAAAACTATGCTTAATTTATGAGTAAAGCAAATCAGTGCAAATAAACATCATATTTAGCACATAGCAGAGCCTCAAGAACAAATAAATTGGGGTAATAATATGTCCCATCAAACAAAATGGATATTGTTTGACATAAGATTATTTCCAACAATTAACTTCTGAAAGTCAAAATAGAGCAGTGCAGAAACTTCAAAAGGCGCCACACTTATCCAAAACCCATCTATTTGAAAAGCTACCGCTCCAGCCATTTTCAGGTAGACTTGGATATCAACACACACTGAAAGAAATTTACTAAAACCAACAGCATAATGATCCAATTCAGGGGTTAAATGCACCAGCAGGTGACATTATCTCCCTTCAGAATAACAGAAAGTACCACAATGCTGCCACACAACACAGTGGTTAAATGAAGAATGAACAATCATTAGCAAAATGAAAGCCAACAATAGACGGGTTTCGAGAAGCGACCACTGCTTCTCAATGTTTATTACTAGAATCAGAAAAGTAGAAACTAGCAGAAAGGTATGGACAGGAGTAGCATTCAAATTACTAAATCTTCTTTTTGACAAGATAAAAGAAACATTAAAATCAACAATTCTGTTTTTGTCTCAGAATCACCAAACTAGAACTAGTTTTAATAGCATGTGTCAATATGTGGCACAAAACCAATGTGTGGTTGGTCTCGTTCACTTTCTTGATAATTCAACTCAATCTTCACTATTTCATGATTGCCTTTACTTGATATTTGCCCAACCTGAGACAACGGTATTTAATTCAACAGAGGGGCGGTTGTAGTTTGATGTTATCGGGTTCATCTTAACACAGTAGTCTCAACACGAGCATAAAGTTGTGTAAAATCCACTTAAAATTACAACAAATAGTAGATATGTACCCATAAACAAGAGTAAAAATGAGCCAGCCAGAGGTTGGCTCTAAAACCTTGAGATAACGGGTGAGTGACGATGATGTTTATTGATCCTTTGGATGCTCTTTTATAATAGATATGGGACAATATAACTTAACAGCAATTAACATAAAACTGAAGAAATGTGAACTTTACTTCATAGGTCATAACTTGCCTTTTTCAGTTGAAACTAAAGTGGAATTACCGCGGAATCACTAGCAAGCAAAACTCTTAGTTAGTCCCTTTCCTTGAGGAGTTACGTCACCCCAACCTTGAGCCCAGCTTGAAGAAGACAAAGGAGAACATGTTATCACAGACCTGCTACAATCTAAGCTCACATGAGGCGCCTAACCTAATTACCTCATCTGGTAGGTACCGTCTCATAACAGACCTAGCTTAGACCTTTTCCAGACGGTGGCTTTGACTCACTCTAGCACTTCCTTTTAGTGTGATAAGTAGACTCATTGGATAGCTTAAACCTAAACTATGCATAGCCCAATGATGGTAGGAAGCTTTTATATATGCTGGATAAACTTGACACTCTAGTGCAAGGCAAAGAAGGCTATAAATCAAGAAGATTGATCCTAAGTATTGTTGGAAAATAATATGGACAGTGACACAAATCTTTCATACAAGGCTTAGTGAGTACGTTCACTACGCTTTTGCCTAGACTCTCTTGTATGACTCTAACTCGCTAACTTGTTGGTTATGGCTAGTGCGAGACTTATATATGAGCCCTCAAAGATTCCTCCACAAGCCCCTATGATCAGATGAAGAGGCCCTACAGTTAGCCATACCCTTGATCACCATGGCCCTGTCAAGCACCTCTGGTGCGTTTGGAGAACTACTTAGAGCACCAGCACTTGGCCCGTTTTACTTATGCACTTTAGATGCTTCCAGACACTGCCACGTGCCTCATCTCACTGGGGCACTATACCCCCCTCCGCCTAGGTGTCATTCCCTGCTTGGGTGCTTGCCTAAAGCATGGGCCTTGCACTTCCCACGGTAACCTTACATTATGTATCTTCCCAAATGGCAACCTCTATTTGGACCAACAGCACGGTGTGTGCCAACTACACTTCCATGATCTTCCGTTCAAATGGCTTCCTTATTCTTCTCGACTCCATCACTAGCCACCTTGTGAACAGTGTGCCATGCAAAAATTGCATGTTTGTTCTCATGCCACTCTTCAACCTAATGCTCTCACCCTAGGCACAAATACTCCTTACTATGCCTCATGTAGTTGTCATCAACCTCCTTAGAATCCACAAGCTTGATCTTCATAGACGCATATCCTCCCTTCCCGTTGACCTTTACCCTCGTGCTTCCTTAAAGCTGCACTGAGAGACTACCAAGTTCGAAAAAGTCCTTGAACAAACGAGGCACCCTTGGATATGAAGCACAAATTTCACTTCGACACAAAAATGATCGGGTTGGTCTTGTATTTTCATCTTGGAGTACTGTCCCTTATGACTGGCCGATAGCCATCACTCTCGCTTTCTTGCATATGATCTCAGATTTTATCACATCACCCAAAATATGGACGCTTTAACCTCCTCCTCAGACTAGTATTCTCTCATTTGCAACCAACTCAACAACTTGTCTATGTCGATTACTTGATCGCGATGTAACCTCCAACTCGACCCAACTTAGCATGTCATCCTCAAAGTGATATAGAAGATCTTCCTAATCAACATTCTAGTAATATGGTACATTAGAGTGACTAACTCCTTGAAGTACTCCTAAATTGTGCTCATCAACTTATTATGCCATGTTTACTAAATACATCCATATCTTAAGCTACTTCTTGAATTGCTCTTAGGTCTCTGTTTGGCATATGCCCTTCTCCATGTTAGCATGCTTCCTTCTCTGTCAAAGTATGGTGAGATGTGTCAGGTATATTGAAAAATGCACACTTCACTCTCATCCATCATTTAGGCAACTACAAATACTATTCCATACCTAAGTAATGTGCATGCATGGCATTTGGCCTCCAAGGTGTGTACTTGTGCTTATTGATCCCCTCATCCGTGTTAAACATCCATGTTTTCTCACCCTTGAAATCATTAATCTCCACAAGCATGAGATGCAAGTGTTGAATGGTTATGCTTAATGGCCTCTATCCTATGAGTGATGCCAGAACGTCGGAAGTGTGCCAATATTAGTGAGGTTAGGAACCCACAATGACACAACAGCGAAAAAAAATGAGGCCACCTTGGTTGGCTATTTCCAAGGATAACTCACTTACTTCTTAAGAGGAAACACGCTCTTTTAAAAGAAGCAAATTAAAGCTCAAAACTTTATATAAAAGATTTACTCAAATTCAAGATGATTTGCGTCAAGGCTTAAGGGTGCCTTTTATATAGGCTTACAAAAGCTAAGGAAAAATATTCACCAACCAATGTGGAACTAACATCCTACTAAAAGATAACGATAAAAATAAGAGATAAGGATTACACCTTGAAGATAAAGATAACAACTACGAGATAAGATGACAAATAAAAGGGAAGGTGATAAGCTACTGCGTGATCATATTGTAAGTGACTGCATGAGCATATAGTAAGCGACTGTATCAGCAAGTGACAAGCTCCTGCTTCAATGAGTCAAGTCAAAGAGACCTGCCTCAAACAAGATGAGCATATCGGTAAAAGTAGTAGACAGTGTTTCCTTCTCTACACCTTTACTAATGTCCAACTTTAACTCCAGCCAACCTCTTTTGTCCATGGTATACATCCTAGTACCCTTTTGAGCCCTCTACAACTTTCTAATGCCTCATCTTGTGCACTTAACGCCTTGTGAGCCCATAAAGTCCTCTGGCTCAAATTCTTTATTTACCCTCCTGCACTCCATAAATAATTCTACACCCTTACACATGCCCAATACCACCTTGTTGATGTACCAGAACTTCTTGTGCGTGTCACCTTGCTATGGCACTACGGCTTCAAAGAATGACATGCATCTCAACTCTTTTTAAAGACGTGTCCTTCAAGGACTTCGCAATCAAAATTATAAAAATGTTCTGTTTTTTAGGTCAATTACATACTTGTGAACATAGAAATACCTCTGAATAAAAAGATGATGAATTTCTGATGAGGTGTGAATTTCCAAAGGATTTGGAAAATCAACTATTGTAATTAAATCGGGATCAAATCAGGATTAAGAGAGATTACAAAGTTAGTGAAGTGGACATAAAACAGTTTTGAAAAAATTGGGAGAACAGTATTATTCCTTTTTGAATGTGAATATAAAAGAAATAGATAACGCAAGCTGAAAAATGGTGCATACATTAGGTGGCAAACCTAAAAGGAATTAGGACAGGGGCAAAGCACTTTTTGTATACACTAAGGGGCAAGTCGTGGAAAGAAACAAAAAATTTACACATATCAAAGAAACAGGACATACACTAGGAACACTCAAGCATGCCTCTCGCTCCCTTGGATGCTTACCTCAGGCATGTACTGTCCATGATTGCCTTGTCCACTTGGCTCCACCCTTGGCCATCTCATGGCCCTTAATTTTGGTGTTTGAAGTGGGTTATGAAGATGTACTTGGAATCATACAAGAGCATTTCCTATTATTGTATTGAATCTAAAACATAAGTTACATGCCTCCACATGTCAAGCTCAACAGCTAGCCCAATGAAGTCCATTAACTATATTTAGCATTTGTGATTTTATTTGATGACAAAGAGTTGGGTATCCTGACTTAACAAGCCAAATGTAATTGAGAACTGGTTAATCCAGTGCAACAAATACACAGAATGATAACGACTTGGTGTAACACACATTAATAGCACATTGTATTGGCCACATACACACAAAAGAAGGGAAAATAATTACAGAATAGAAAGAAAAGGTTTTACATACTAACCGTGCTTTGAAATCCAGGCCATTCTATATATTTCAGCTGACTTGGCTGCTCAGCCAAGAATTGTAGTATAGATTTTACAGCGCTGCGTCATTAACAAATGGAATTTCAGAACAGTATCAATACATCATCAAAAACACTTTATATAGTTAAATTTTCACAATTCACATTACTAGAGAATCTTATAATATCCGAGCCAAGGAGAAAATATTGGAGAAACTAGTAAAAACTCAAGTCATCAAATCAAGATGGACGATATTGATTCATGAATCAACCAATAAAATGAAGTCATCAAATCCAATACCGAATTTCTTCAAAAATAAATCTCATATAAACAAGATTTCAAGACCTATTTCGATGAAAATTGAAGAAATAACTGATTTGATATAGGGATTGAGGAACTTGTAGCTCCATAAAGTTAATATTGGTAAAAGGAAAAGGTCTAAACAACAGGTAAGTTGATATTTTCTCTCACCTACCTATACTGTTTTACTTGCAGAAAGTGTGTCGTGCTGATGCTCTAGTTTACACAAACACATCTGTAATTAACGTACCAGATAGCTTGCTTTGTAGCATTTATCCAAAATGGATCCTCGTCATCATTGACACTAGACTGATAGTTTCTTCCTACAAATGAAACACATTTGACAGCATGACCAGCAAAAGATAAATGTGAAATGCTGCGACCAGGAACCTGTGAATACCAAATTCCAAGATGTATTATCATTACAACAATATACCGAGTGTAATCCCATAAGTGAGATTTGGGACGGTAGGATGTGCAACGGAACTTACCCCTACCTTTGTAGGGTAGAGAGGTGGTTTCCGGTAGACGTTAGACTCAAAGGAAGCGCAATCAAAGCAGTATTGAAAGGAAAATAACAACAGCAAAATAGCAAGATGAACAAAGCAACTGAAAAAAACAAGTGGTAGTAAAAATAGAAGAATAAGATACTACTAAAATACCAACTAATACTGCTAAATAAGAAAAGAGGAAAAATTAAACAAACCTTTCTAGACATGGGCAGAATGCAATCATGATTTTTGAGTGAGCTCCTCTTGTAACTCCTAATATGGGACGGTAGTCTTGGATAGACTCCACCAATTTTGGGGCAGAGGAAACCTGATGTAAATTGATTTTTTAGGAGATTCACAAAGTTGTATTAATTGAAACCACAAAGAAGCAAATTAAATATGTGTAATGGAAAATGGAACCTGTAAATAGATCTGAGCACCAGCTGGAAATACTGACCATCTCAGTGATCTATCACAAAGTTTGGACAATTGCTCACTTGCGCCGGCAAAAGTCTCCAAACAAGTGTATGAAGACTGCAAAAAGGGGTTGCAGCAATGAATTATCCGACATCAAAAGAGACATAGTAATGGTACTCACCCAGCTCAAAAGTACAGTTATACAGTAATCTATAGTGATGAATAATGGTATTGAAAATGTGTTACATCAAATAAAGAACACTTTTGAATACCCTTCGTTTTTTAAAATAAAAGAATTCATATTACAATTAAGGATGATTCATACAATTACAAGTTATGCAACTGCACATAATACAGCAAAGTGTGGACTTGTTAACTTATTTAAGGACGACAAACAAAAAGTAGCCAAAACCAGATATGCATACACAACACAAATATACGGAATAGTGGTGGCAAAGGGTGGGTTATGTTTGATTGGGTTGAAAAGAGGTTATAACTCTCACCATCCATTTCAATACAGGTAAAAGTGGGTCCGTAAGAACTGGTCAGGCCCATATTATCCATTTTACATGGCACATGAATAGGAACTAAATTAATTATATTGATTAAGGTTTATTTACTAATATCAATTTTGAGTAAGAGTTTATGCGAGATATTGATTTTTGTAATATATTTGTTCAAACATGATTTATGTTCTTTGCTACATAGTGGTTATCCCATAGATTAATTACAGTGTTAACTTAAATCCAAATTAGATATATGAATTGAATTTGTGAAAGTTTAATCAATTGTTAGATATCTAGTCTTCAGTCATTTGAGCCATCAGCATCTGACTAGTGAGATTAATAATTCATGAAATAAATCTTAAGTTCTCTCATACTTTTGTAAATATATTTGTTTAGAATTGGTGCTCCTCTTATATCCATTACCCAATCTTCCCTTCCCTGAGACTCTCAAGTCTCATTTCGCATATGCTCTCAAAATTTCCCAAAATACTCTCATTCTCTGAAAATGTTCAAAACTAATGGCTTCAGAAGGGGGAAAAAAGTCATCTACCTACAACTGAGGCATTATCATTTATCGAAAATTTAAACAACTCCGACCTTTCTCTGTTCCAACAACAACACCACTATCATTTTTTCTCAGGTTTCAAAAATACCTATCTCAGTTTCTCCCTTCGAATTCCCCGGTAAATCATTTACACCTAAAATTACATACATACATAACATCAACACACCAAAAGCAGAAAAATTTGATGACATTAATGCGCAAACAAGGCCGAGTATGGAAGCAGAAACAGAGTATTGCAACAACATACAATTTGAATTGAAATAGAAAGAGATTAGGGTACTTTATGTTCGCTGTGAGAGAGATGCAACAACTTTCGGTGCCAGCGACCGAGGTAGAGACTCGTGTGGAGCAAAAAAATCTGACTGTAATATGGGTCGGAAATTAGAATTTGGGTTGTGCTGCTTATTGCCCACCCCAAGACCCAACAAGGGATAAAATATGGAAAAAGTATCACAACAATTTGGAGCGTGCAAAAAATGGAATTGACCAATAAATTAAATTGATAAAAATATTATTGATTTATTATTATTAGATTATTAGGTTATCAGATTTTTAATAATTTTGGAAAAAAATTATTGGGTTATCGGTTCGATATCGATTTTTATTATTGAGTTATTGGGTAAACCGATAACCCAATAAGATTATAATAATTTACTATTTTACCCCTTCGTAAATATTAAATATTAATAATTTAATAGTCATAGGACACTATAGTAATACTTTACATATTTTAATTTTTATAGTACTTAAGTGATCAGTTATCCGCTTTAGTATTTTAGTTTGTAATTAACTAATTATAGCTTTTGCAAATTTGTAAACATAGTTTTCGTACTCTATCTGCTTTTTATTAATGCAAATTCTCATTATCATTCTTATCGGGTAAATCAAAAATCGAACCGTTAAGGACTTAAAATCGATAAACCGAAAGCCGATAAAATTTATCTTATACCAAACCAATAATATATAAAACCAAACCGACCGATGCACACCCCTAATAAGAATACATTTTCCTACTTATTTAGAATTTAATAAATAGTTTTGTAACTTAAATAACTTTTAGTCCTACACGATATCGATATGGTATAAATATGCCGATGGAGTATCACAATTAATATATTTTCTACTAATTTAGAGTTTAACAATTTTTTAATTTATTTGTTAAAAAAATAACATAATCTTATATGATACTAATTGGGTATCAATATATCATCAAAGTATTACAAAAGATTGAACTCATTCTACATGATATCGGTATGATATATATATATATATATATATATATACACACACCGCCGAAGTATATTTCATAAGTATTTATGTTGACATTAGCATGACGTCAGCATGATGTCAGGGCAAAATAAAAAAGGATAAGTGGGGTAAGAAGGTAATAGTTTGAGTCATGGATCCGTTAAGGGTAAAATAGCTTGTATTTAATTTATTAAAGGTAAATAATTTCAAATTAAGTCTATTTTGTGTATTTTTCCCAATTGATAAATACCCACTTTCTAATATTAATCACTAATTTAATAGGCCAAATATTATGACCTCTTATATCTCGTTCATACACTACGTCTTCTTTTTTATTTTTCGAGCCTTAAGTGAATTATAGACAAAGTTCAAAAATATCAAATCTTTGATGATTTTATTATTTGTCATTATATAGAGAAAACTTCTGAATGAATATCCTATATTTTAACTTTTTTTTAAAATTAAAAAATCTTTTCTAGTTGTTGTAGAACAAATTAGTAGATTCTCTAAAAGAAATACAGAACTATTTTTAATTACAACACACTTGATTCCATTTATGAAGTCAAATCAATACACGAACACTAAAATCTCATCTGCCATAAGCATTATTAGGCACCCATTTTTGTCATGTCAAAACTTGCATAGACGATAGCATTTGTGATAAATCTTCACATAAAGTTGTTGACTATTGTTATTAAAGTGTTTTCTTTTTTAAGATTATCATTAGATGGCTTTCTTCTTGGATGGCCAAGGGACCTCTTCCATTCTCTCTTTCTCTTAAGACGGCAGCAACTCAACCGACTTTTTTGCTTACTGCAGCATAGGCCTTCGCCATTTCAAAGGGGCGCTTCGCCCCTCTTTTTTTTTCATTCGAAAGAGCGGGGTCTTACTTATTCAGGAGGGATGAAAGACAAATAAAGGGATAGGGGGTTTATGATCGGAGAAAGAGAAGGGGCGTGGTTGGTGTGTCACTGGATCGTGGGGGAACCCGTAGGAAGAGGGAAGACCCGTCGAATTCACATCAGAAATCGCCAACATGAACACAAATTGACATTTCAAGAATTCAATGACCATCTTAATAAAGTGACAACATATTTACTTACTGGAGTAGCTTGCTTGAATCTAGATGACTCATCTTTTATTGGCTCCAAGTTCGCATTCTTCTCTTAATAATCGAGTAACATCAAAGAACCTAAGAAAGGTTTTATTTGTGCATTCATGTGTTGATTTTTCTTTGAAAAAAAAATTGTCTGATCAATCGATATTAAAATAATATTTTTTATTATATGCATAATTATGTAAATATGACTCTTCAAGAACCTTAAAAATATGCATCTTCCTTCAAAGACCTCCCAAAAACATGACTTTCTTTTACTTGTGTAACAATTAAAATTGTGCAACAGTGGAAAATAATGTACACTCCTGATTATTTAGACGTGTGATTAATTTTCCTTTAATTACTTTAATTAGAATCTACTATCCAAGCAACTTAATTAAAGAAGTAAACTAGCTAGAATCTTCAAGTTAAAGACAACAATGCCTATATAGACAGATATAAATTAAACTTCATGAGCAAAAAAAAAATTTATTTATCAATATAAAAACTCCACTGATATTACTATTAGGACGTTCAAAATCGAGTCGAAATCGATGAACAGGATAAAAAAAAGATATTGATTTATCGCTAACGGGTTATTGATTTAGCAGTTTCGGTAATTATTTAATTTTTTAAAAAAAATTAATGAGTTATTTGTTCTTAACTATTTTAGGTTTTTTCTTAGCGGATTAACCGATAATTCGATAATAAATTAGATAATTATATTTGTACTACTTGATATATAAAACCATTAATAGTTTCATAGTTTTATTTTTTACTGTCTCAAACTCTCATTTATTCTATAATATGATGGTGTTTGATTTTGAGCAAAATGCAATTTGTTAAATTATGTGTATGATTCATTTGCTTTTTCACATTGTTTCTAAGTAATTTTCAATAAAAAAAATTTGTCAAATCTTAACGGTTAAATCGATAATCAAACCACCACCAAAGGATGTGGTACAGCGGATAGGGCTGCTCCTCTTTTAACCAGAGGTCTCGAGTTCGAACCTGGGAATGAAAAAATCATTGGCAAGGAGTGCTTCCCCCAAAATGGGATCCTATACGACACGAATCCCGATATACTCGGGCTCCAATGTGGACATCGAACACCAAATGGAAAACCAAAAAAAAATCGATAATCAATAATCGATTAGTCAATATCTTCATGGTTCTATAGTAATTTAGCATATCTACAAATCGATAATTGATAAATTAAATCGATAAATTTCAAAATCAGACCAACGCAGCCCTAATTACAACTATTAATTAAATTCATTTAAACACATGCAAAACCATACATGTACATAAGCTGTTTCAAGTCGGCATTTTTTCTAGCAAGCAAAGGTACTACTATTGATTATTAATAAATTAATCCTTAATTGTTTCTTCAATTATTTCCTAAGTTTATTGCTTGCTGCTTCTTCACATTCCGCCAGCTCTTTCAAAAGTCAACCCCCAACTTATTTCACGATAAATTATAGTTGTGTTTGACTAATATATATTTATGTAAAAAAATATCTACAATATGAAGTTATTTTTATTTGTTGCAACAAATATCATGTTGTGTACTTTATTTGAAGGATAATTAACTTATATAAAAAGGTGAGATAGTTAAATTCATATTCATAAAATAATGTTCTTGTTTATCCCATCGCATATATCAATCATCTCTTCAATAATTATAAGAACAATATATCCAGTGAGATACCACAAAGTGAGATCTTGAGAGGGTAAAATATACGGAGACTTTACCACTATTTCATAGAGATAGAAAGAATGATTTCGGAAGACCCTCAACTCAAATATATCAGCTCAAAAAGTAGAAAAATACTAGATATAGAACGACTATAATGGGAAGGAATTGGAGACTCATAAGTATAATACAAGTAACAAAATAAATGACGGTCAATAACAATATAATATATAATGACACGACTAATCCTTCAATATATCAACGACCCCTTGATTTATTATAATAAAATTAATAGTTTTTCATATTCATAAGATATAACATTATAAAAATTTTAGTAACATGCTTTTAAAGTTAAAAATAAATAAATCATGGCATGCGTACGTTTAAAACGATACATTAAAAGATAATAGAGTGGATCCACAAAATGCAAAACAATTAGTTCGCTGGAATTCAATAGCTTTTGTTCAAGTTATGTATATGTATATACAATAATAATAACAAATTTAGTGTGATTCCACAATTGGTCTATTTTGGGCGTTTGAATTGGCATATTTTTAATGACTTTTGACTTTTAAAATTTTGAAAATGTTTGGGTATATCACAAAAACTGCTTTTAACACATTTTTAAAGCTGAAAAAGTGCAAACAACAACAACAACAACATACCCAGTGGAATCTCACAAATGAAAGCTGAAAAAATATTAAAAAAAAAAGGTCAAAATCCAAAATTATAAACTACTTTTAAAAAAAAAGTCAATTCAAATACCCTTTTAATACCTTACTCCTATCTTTTGTGATGTAAAAAGATTATTTTGAAAATTATATGGATAGTTATTATTAAATGTTAACTTAAAGTTTGGATAAATTTAAATCTTGAATTTCTTCTCTAAACTCCTTTCTTTTTTTACTTCATTCCTTCACTTAAATATTTCAATATAAAATGTGTTGGGAGCTAGGGAGTATATGTATATATAAGTACCCCTTCATCAAATCTCTCAAACATTTCACTCTTTCATTTCCCATACCCCTCAAACAAAAATAACAAAATCGAGCACCTCAACATACATTTCACCTTCTCCAAAAGATGAAGGTGATGAAAATCTTGATCTCCCTCGCGATCGCGATAACCCTCACCATAGCCATCATCACCACTACCACCACTCAAACCACTGAAAAAATAAAAAACATGGAGGTAGAGAGAACATCAGTTCCCACATTGAAGAGGAAATCAGTAACAAGTCGTTTTCTCGCGGAACAAGAAAAACCTAAGAACCCTAGAGCAGCGGACCACTGCCACAAGGACAATGAAATTTGTAGGGCTCTTGAAATTGGTGGGAAGAACACAACTTGTTGCAACAACAAATGTATTGATTTATCGTACGATGACCATAATTGCGGTGCATGCAAGAAAAAATGTCCGTTTACCGAGACTTGTTGTAGGGGTGAATGTGTAAATTTGTCATTTGATAAAAGGCATTGTGGATATTGCAACAACAGGTGCATGACTGGTGGATATTGCTTTTATGGATTGTGTGATTACGCCTAATTAATTAAGGTTAGGCAATTTATAATTATTATTAATTAACTATGAATAAACAAACCATTATTTGGTGGTTTGATCGTCAATAACGTGATTATACATAATTATTTTACTTAATAATAATTGGATGTAATAATTCTAAGGATATTGAGTGTGTGTATTTATAATTACGGATTTCTTGTTTTTGTCAACAATTCTTTTGTGCAGAATGAGTTTTGTTGTGTAATTTTAGAATATATAGTTTGGTATTGTACTTTATGAGTTTTATAGTTCACAAATTTTAATTTAATCGGGGCAGATATGATGTTAGAATTATGAGTTTACTCGGATCTAGTAATTTTTGCTTAGTCTCGTTTGGACATACAAGTTTTTAAAAAAAAATTTCATTCAAAAAGCTACTATTTAGTTTTTTTATATCGAAGAGACATAATTTTATTCATAAACAATATAGGTATAAATCTGTTCCTTCCTTGATTTTTTTCTCCTTAGATTTTTTCATAATCCGAGGGTCTTTAGCAGCATATTTCCTTAATATAGAATGATTTGACCTCCTTGAGCTCAGCTTTGATCTTTTATGAATACCTAAGTATTTGTGGGATATTCGAGATTTGTTGGATTATACATTGTAGTCGATTTCACTCCAATTTGAAGTTGAGTTTTTCAACTTTGAAAAACAAGTTCTAATCAATTTTTCAAGTTTAAAAAAAGAATATAAATCACAAATTTTAATATTTTTTTAAAGTGAAATACATGTTCAAATGCCTATTTAATATATTCTATATCATTGTATTGGGGAGGCTTTTTTAATTAAATATATTAATTAGGGGCCTTTAAATTGAGTGTATATATGTATATCATATATGCATATATTATAAAATCTTTTGGGTTTGAGAGCCAAGATGTGGGAGAAATGGTAAAGAGAGTCTTTTGGGTCGTAGTTGAATTGAAGTTAACTAAGTATAATGAATATAAAATTTCTCGACGCAAATTTAAATTTAATAAAGCCTTAACATAAAAATTATTTATTGAATGAAAAATAAAAAATAAATAAAGATATCAATCTTTTCTTCGTGAGAACAAATATTAGTTTTTTAAAGATCTAATTAATGAGTTTTCCAAAGTATTGAAACTTTAATTAACAATTATATTTTGTGTATAGATAATCTCATTCCATTATTTTACCTAGTCCTACAACATACGAGGTTTAACTTGTAATTTTTTTTAAATTATTCTTTGTCCTTGAAACATTTTTTTTAATTTACCAATATGCATAATAAAAAAATAATCTTAAGTTCTTGGATCGTAAACATGCATGTGAAACATGCATGTGAAATGTGAATATCTAGCAAAATGATTCAATCGAAGCAATCAATAGTCAAAGTCTACTTTAACATTAACACCTAAATAAAAGGCATAATATACTTAAATTTTTTTATGACTAAATTACGCGAATAAAGAATATATTAGCTAATATAGCTATACTTTGAATTAATTATGACTGACGGTATATATTTAGTTATAATTACAGTTTATTAACGCGATTTATACAAACATTATGCACAATTATACAAAAACTGTGCGTGAATCAAATTGTATAGCTAAATATATAAATATTATACAAAAACTGTAAATTATACAAACGTATATAAATCCTGCACGAACTATGCAAATATTGTTATATCTATAGTTAAGCAATGTAATTACTAAAATTATAGCTATGAAGAATAATTATTTAAAAATTGACTGGCTATTTGCGAATTTTTTTTTTGAAAAAAATTATTTCTCTTCTTTGCTAGCTTTCCTTGTTATGCTTTATTCCACAAGCAAAGGTAGTTATGACTATTCATTACTCAAAAAGAAAATTCAAATTTACGATAATGGTTTGTTTATAAAAATTCTAAAAAATATGGTAATGTGTCTTTTTCTTTTCTTTTATAAGTTTCTCCCCTACAATTAATTAATGAGGAATTTTTGCACGTAGTCATTTAAAAATATCTTGATTATATTTCATAATTATAGTTTGAGTAATTACATGCATTTCGTAACTATAGTTATAACAACATCTATATAATTTGTGTAGCATTTGTATACGTTTGTGTAATTCACTATACAATGCGCAGTTTTTGTATAACATTTGTATATTTTGCTATGCGATTCGTGCACGACATTTATATAAGTTGTTATATAATTTATGATGTTTGTATATTTCGCTATATATTAATTTTATTCACGCACAACTTTTGTATAATCACGCACATTATTTATATAAATAGCATGAATTATACAAAACTCAAACTGTAATTACAGCTAAATATTTGCTGCGAGCCATAATTAATTCAAGTTATAGCTATATTAACTAATTAACTAATATATTTTTATTTATCCACATAATTTTTTCTTATTTATAATGACTTCCCCTTTTGTTTATTAAATTATTACAAGAACTCAAAGTACTCTATTTAAGTTTAATCTCATGCTTTCGTCCTCCCTAAGCCATGGTGTTAGCCTTGAAATGTTCACCTCACATGCTGTTAAACTATATTTTTTCCGTCTCAAATTATTTATTGTAATTTTTTAAAAATAATTATTTTAAATTATTTATTATTTTAAAATTATAAGATAAAATTAATTAGTTTTTATTTTATCTTTAATAATAATTGTTCATGATTACCGCATATACCTCATAAGAGTAAATATATACTTCATTAGTTTCGAAATAATTGAATTATTGGAATATAACACACGTCTTAAGAAAAAAATAAAAACATAAATTAGCCATATTTTCCATTTGTGCCCTTTTCAAACTACAAAATATTAGTAATAATCATTAATTATTAAGTCAATAAAATATTAATTAATAAAGATAAAATTCAACATATATCTTGAATTGTGAACAATTCAATTATTCTGAAGTCTAAAAAAAAATTCCAACAAATCAATTATTTTGAAATAGAGGATACCTTAAAACATAAGCAATGGTAAAATAGTATTAAAAGAACTTTCTAATTAATTTTTTTTAAAAAAATGTGTAAAAAAATTACAAACGATGACTTGAAACGAAAGGAATACTAATTTAATTTAAATTCAATTGCTAAATACTCCCTCTATCCCATTTTAGTTGTCATGTTACATTTTTTGAAAGTCGATTTGATCCGTTTTTAAAGTTAAATTAGATTAAAGTAATTTAATATTTTAAAATAAAAATTTATATATTCAAAAGTTATTATAAAAAATACTATTTATTATAATTTATCTCATATTAATATGATAAAAAAATATATTTTTAAAAATAAAATTTTGAAAACTAAAATAAAAACGGAGAGAGTAATTTATAAGCTGGGCACGGAATTTGCCCAAAATATGATACCGTCAAGAGGATATTAAAATAAAATCTCCCCGCTTATCAAATTAAAAAAACTAAAATCAACATATAAAAAAATTGTAAAAAAAAATCGTAAAAAAAAAAAAAAAACCTTATGCATATCTTCCTTTTCCTAATCTTATAAGGATTGTCATATTAAAATAAAATTTCCCACTTTTTTTTTTCCCTATGTTGAGGATTTTGGATTCTAAATTAATTAAGGAAACATCAAAATCCTTCTCCATCTAACTTTAGGATTATCATCATGTTTATAAAAATTATTTCATGAGTAGTAATTATATTATTGAACGTTGGAGAAAAGTTTAAATATTTTATTTACGATGATCTTGATGCATTGTTATGGAATGAAGATATTTTTTATAACTTTTGGAATGACATTTCAGATTTTGATATACACAAAATATAGATTGATACGAATTTGACGAGTTACATATTATATTATCTTTTTACATGTTATATCATGTTTAATCCAAAAGATTGAAGATGTTGAATTTACTTTTTCTTACATTACAGATTTATTTATAATTCCTAGTATTAATGTTCTCTTTTCTATTCATTTTATATTTATATATATAAAAATCTCCCACGTCCTTTTATTTACCAAATAAAAAAAAAATATCGACTTCTAAATTAACGAAACATTAAAAAATATTTTTTTTTAAAAAAAAAAAACTACATTGTTTCTAATGTAGGAGACTCCGATCTAGTGATGATCTCTCCAGTTTCCCTCGATGCTATTCTGAATAGTTGACACGTGTTTATTTAATTATTATTTAGTCGATTATTAATCATTATTAGTTCGATTATTGGTTTAATAGTTAAGATTTTTCATAATTTTGTTATTAAAAATTATCTATTTGACATGTTTTGCTCAAAATAAATAGTGTCACATGATAAAATAATTGAGAGTTTGATACAATTAAAAATAAAAATACAAAAAGTGAACACTTTATATACAAAATAATATATATAAAAAATTATTTAATTTACTATCAAATTATCAATTAACCCATTAAATACCGTAACAAGAAGATCAAGATTGCTAACAACAAATCATTTTTTCGTATCATTATTTTCACACCATGATAAAGAAAATAAAATTCAAAAGATGCAATTGCTTGGTTTGGTGGCAATTGTGATTGACAAAATTTTGTTGTCTTTTTTGGAACTTCAAATTTTTCAATTTGGTATTTCTACAAAGGCCAGCTAAAGGGCCAAGAGAGGGCATGAAAAACGATTGAGAAAATATCTTATGATATACTAATTTATTTATTTTTTTAATAAGATTCTTTATTTGATTTTTTTGAATTTTTTCTTCTCTTTTTGTGTTTATTAGATTCGTCCCATGTGCATTGCGCGTGTACATGCATTGATATAATTTAAGCACCATTTCTTAAAAATCTAAAAGGAGATGTGTATAGGAGGCATACAAAATGATATTATAGTAATTTAATATTCAAGTTAGAGCGTTCATACTTTTAATAAAAAAAAAATTCACTCATACATTGCACGTGTATGAGAAGTAATATAGTTCATGTTTTTATTATAGAGAGAAACATTAAAAACATCCTTAAATTTGTCACGAATTATTAGTTTCGTGATAGGTTTAAGAATATCTCTCGACTTGGCGAACCAAACTTAAATACACCCTCGAACTTGACACAAATTATTAATTTTGTCCCTAAACTATTGATAGACTTAAAAACATCCTTCAACTTGTCGAACTGCGCTTAGACACACCCCTCCGCATGCCACATGACATAACAAGTGAGTATAATTCATTTAAAGTGTGTGAAGGGTTAAAAAAAGACCACATCAGCCTTTTTTTTGGGTGCAATTTTTAATTACCAAACTACTAAAATATCCTTCTTCTTCTCATTTAATGTTTCCTTCATTAATCGCGACCTCAAAGCAATTTTTTTTTCAATTATCATTTTTAATTGCTTGATTCTCTTTCTTTTCCTATTTTCTTTATGATTATTTTTTGTCAATATGGACTTCCGAAAATGTTAAAAATTTCATGATCGGAATATGACAATCTCGTAAGAGGATTTTGGGATTGTAAAAATATGGCAGCGAATGAAGTTCTACAAAATTTCAAATCAAAATTTAATAAGTTACAGAAAAATGAAGCTGAGAGAAGGGTGGTGTTTTTAAGTCTATCAATAGTTTAGGAACGAAACTAATAATTTGTTCCAAGTTCGAGGGTGTATTTAAACTTACTTTGCCAAGTTGAGGGGTGTTTTTAATGTTATCAATAGTTTAGGGACGAAACTAATAATTCATGCCAAGTTCAAGGGCGTATTTAAGCTTAGTTCGCCAAGTTGAGGGATGTTTTTAAGCCTATCATTAGTTTAGGGACGAAATAATAATTCGTGATAAGTTCGAGAGTGTTTTTAATACTTTTCTCTTTATTATATAATATAAATATTTATTTTTAAAAAATTGAGTAAATGATTGATCATCATCGAAACTAACGAAGATGAACAACTAAAGTATTATCAATAACTTATTTTTTATTATTTTTCATTTTACAAGGTAAAAATAGGGGTGTCTCACCTTATACTTAAAAAAGATATTTCAAGCTAGTTGATGTTTGTTTTGTAGGTGGAGTTGAGAGAGTTGAAAGTCCAACTTCAAGAGTTGTTCGGTAAATATTTTATTAGATAGAGTGCCGCTCCTTAGGGTGCTCCAATTCTTTCTGTGAAGAAAAAATATGGTAGTCTTCACACATGTATAAACTATATAGGTAGCTGAATAGGGTGACTATATAGAATGTATATCGTTTTCCTCGCATTGATGACTTATTCAATAGTTGTAGGGTGTTTGTGTCTTCTACAAAATTGATTTGGAGTCCGGTTATCACCAGCTGAAAGTACGGACGGCATACATGCCAAAGACTGATTTTGGAACAAAGTATGTGCACTATGAATTTCTGAAAATGTCTTTTGCACTTATGAATGCTCTTGATGTTTTCATGAGCCTAATGAATGTGAAGTTTCAAGCCATATTTGGATCTTTTTGTTACTGTCTTTGTTGATGATATATTGATCTACTCTAAGAGCAGAAAAGAACATGAAAAGCAATTGAGAATTTTAAGGGAAAATAAGCTTTATGCCAAGTTATTTGTCACGCCCAAAGTCCCATTAAGGCGGACTGGCACCCATTGCCAATAAGACCCAGGAGAACCAATCTATATCTATGCGTTTTCTATACATATTATGAGGAATTTCTACAATCAACATGCCTTTAAGAAAGTAGACAGTAATAACAAGCCAAAAGAAAATGCATATGGCTAGGTCATTGGGGCCACGGTGTCTAAAGTACGATACATGACCACACCTTATTTTACATAGTCTACAAAGCTTCTAGATAAGGAAAAGTATCTGATAAAGGTCGGGACAGGCCCCGCCTTGGCTAACTATATAATACAAAAAAGATATAAGCTCTAGACACAAAGCTCCGAAGCAACCTGAAGCTTGGTAACAACAGCTGGATATCCTGTACTGCTACTGGGGAGATCTACTAGCACCTGTACCTGAAGCATGAAATGCAGGTCCCCCATAAGGAACGTCAGTACGAGATAATGTATTGAATAACAGGCCCAAAACTTTCGACCCTTCTTTCTAAATAGGGGTGCCCGAGGCACCTGTAAGGCAGAAAATACTGTATATGAAGTAACAGCTCAAATGAAACTATGCACTGGTGTAGGATAAGAGGCCACCCCTTAGTTATACTGTGGGATCATGTACTTTATGTTCTTTTTATTACTTTACCTTCACTGTATATCTATGCACAACATGTAATACAAATGACTAGATGATCAGTGATAAATTTATATCGAGATCGACCCTGGCTAGGCTTTTCCTTTAACCCCTACCCCCCGTGATTGGATCGACCCTGGCTAGGTGATTCTTCCACCCCTCGGGTTACCACCCATCAATAAGCAATATACTTTACTTTATTTTTCAATTACCTTTAAGATGATCCTTTTGGTGGTCATAATATTGGAGCTATAACACTGTAGATGTAGCATGTGACATGTAAATAATCATACAAGACAATATGCCAATGAAAAGAGTATATTACACAAATAATGAAATGCGCATAAAATGAGACAGCTTGTGAACTTTATTTAGCAACAAAGACCCACGTGACTTGGTATCCACGTATGTATGCAGATTTGAAAGTGACTATGTTTGGGAACATATGAACATGTGAAAGAGTGGAGACACGGTTAATAGTTGTGTCGGAGTTGGTAAGTGTATACACTCGACCCTCTTAAGCGTTAGACGCACATATCGCCCTATAACATGAGATTCAAGCACTTTTAAAAATGGCACTAATTTGACCAAACCATATCATGTTTCATTGTGCATAGTACTAGTATTGTAAGATGCGAGGTGTTACATTATCCTAGTGTGAGTTCTGGCTTAAACCAAATCGCTAATACTTTAAATCGATAAACCAAGTCACTTATACTTTAATCAAATCGCTTATACTTTAAATCAACTTTCGGTCTTTTATCGCTCATATTGATATTGAATAAAACAAGTTTACTTTGTGATTCATGACGTACCAAATAAGGGACTGTTAAAAGAAAGCTCCTATAGTAGATTAATTATAGGGGGAATGTGTTGGGAGATGCCCTCCCGCTGCAGTATATGCTTTCCCTCGGAGCAGAAGAGCCATTGCAATTATTGTTTGATCAATTACATATTAATCAATATTTGATTGATTAGTCTGAGGTTATCGATAAAAAATATTTGTTTATTCACTTCATTTTTTTTTCAAGCCACTTCTTTTTTCGTCCAAGTTACTTTTATTTTTTACAGGGCATCTAACTTTAAAAAGTATGACAAGCATATTTAGGAATAGAGGGAGCAGGGTATTGAGGTAAAGAATCACTAATTATAAAAAATGACGGTCTTTTTAAAATAAACTAAAAAAGAAGGTAAAATAAATAAAGAAAGGAGTACTATTTCCCCATCCCATATAAGTTGACCATTTCTTTAATATATGTCCCAGATTATTTTTCACTTATTAAATCAAAATAGAATTAAATATTTTTTTTTTCATTTTGTATCTATAATTAATACTCTTTGCAAGCCTAAACAAAAAATTAAAAATTTCATAAGTATCCCTTTTCCAAGAGTTCACTAATTACTTCATATTATTTTTACTCCACCTTTTTAGAGTACAAAATTATTTAAGAGAAACAAGTATCGTATACATGAAGAAATCCAAAACAATCAACCTACATAGCAGAACTTTAACTGATCGAGAGATTTACATGTAGTGCTCTTGAATTTCATCTGCAATTGTTTCGACAAGTACAAAAAAACCTATTTACATTATCCATAATCATACCTGCTGAGACTCAATTTTTTTTATTTGAATTTGATAAAATGAAGACACTTAAACTTATATAGAATATTATTTTCATTAGAAATTTGAAAATTCAAAAAATTTAATTACAAAAATCATCGTCAATGTAATTGCTAACAATTTCAAAGTGAGAAAGTTTCAATAATATATATTCATATATTTATACGATGAAATATATTTTTCATACATTATCTTGATATTCATGAATATATATTATATAATAAACTAAACAATATAAATGAGTAAAATTAACTACGTACTACTTTTATTTATGACTTTTCAGATTTTGAAACTTGTTACTTTTTCAAAATTAATGTTCACTTTGAAAATGTTGCAAGCAAAAGTGGCATTTTCAAACTTAAAAAAGGAGTTTTATTTTTTTATTTCTCACTCGATGTTCAAAGCATATAAAGTCACGATTAAATTTAAATTATGTATTATAAAATTCATTTAAAAGTGATATTTTTAGTTAAATTTTTTATTTATTTTTAAATTCAAACTCAAAATTTCGAGTTAAAAGTTAAGCACTTTCACGAATATGACTTTTACTAAAAAGGATGTTTTATTTACTTCTACTTTATCCTAATCCGAAAGTCCGGGTCTAGTCTACATGACCCTAAATTACTTCCTCACCACCGAGAGTTGTTCGCCATAGCTCAGCTTCTTCTTCGGCTCCATTTTCTAGAAGCTTCTCAGCTCACGAAATCGGATTTTGTTGCTGGTTTCCTCTCCATTTTTGATAACAAGGTAACAAATCCGAAACTCTCTCTGTTTCCCTGTTTTGCTAACCCTGGAGAAAAGCTTTTCTCTGGAGCTTCTCTTTTTCAGCTGAAATACTCATTTTCCAGTCGTATATAGAGATTTTAGCTCAAAATGACTAGTTTATGGAGGAGTTTTGTGTTATGCTTGTGTAGATTTGATTTTTGGCGCTTTCGGAATTTGAATTTCGAGTTAGGACAATTTTAGTCGCTTTCTCTTTGTTATTAAAATAGTTGATTTATGAGTTGATTTCTGAGTTGTTCACTTAATTATGGAGTATTGATTATTTCAGATTGTTAATGTACCTTTTTTCTTTATTTAAAAAGAATTACTAGGGATAAGGGAGGAGATGATTTTATAAGATTATCACTATTGGTTGAAGGAAGAAGGATTTATATGAATATAAGCGTTAGTTGATTGACTATGTGAGAAATTAGCCGTTTAATTTACTTGCCTTATTCTAGGATGTTACCACAACAACATACCAGCGGAATCCCACAAGTGGGGTCTGGAGAGGGTAAAATGTATGCAGAGCTTACCACTACCTCGTAGAGGTAGAGAGGCTGTTTCCTGGGAACCCTCGTCTAAAAAATCCATAAACAGAATAAACTAGATATGGAAAAGGAAAGGAAAAGAAAGAGAACAAAAAGAGCGAACTTAATTCTCGGATGTTAACCTGGTAAATTTAGACCTAATGAATGGTGGCCTCAACTACCAAATCTTAACTTCTTTTTGGCTTCTTTGTTATATGGTACTTGTTCGATGGCTTATTTGAACTATGCCATAAAATGTGAAGGTTAGCAAAGGTAAAGAGTTACAAACTTCCCTTAGCTGTAATTGCAATGTTTGATGAAAATTAAAAAGAGGAGTTGCATTTCTTCAAGCTATTATTAGTCAACATTGGAATACTCATATTTCTGATAAGTAACGTCTATATGTGGTCAAGAGATCGTTTTGGCGCTTTGGGTGATTTGAATTTTGAATACAACAATATTGTCTTTTTCTCTTTGTTAATAGTTAATTTGTGTGCTGATTTCTCAGAGTCACTCAACTTAGTTATTATCTGATTATCTCAGAAAGTAACTTTGTTTGTTAAAATAAATTGGAATCAACAAGAAAGGTGACTTTCCGAGATAATAACTGTTAGTTGTGTGATCATGTGAGAAGTTAACCTGTTAATTTACTTGCCTTATATTCAGATGTTGATCTGCTAAGTTAGAACTACTATGGTGGCTTCTTTTGATTGAAGCGAATGACAAAACCTGAACTGTTTTTGGCTTCTTGATATATAACGCTTGTTCAACTGCTTTCAAACCATGCCATAACCCGATGGTTACCAAAGGTAAAAAAATAAAGACTTCCCTTAACTGTAATTGCAATTTTCATGTAAATGAAGAAGAGTTGTTGTCTTCTTTGAAAGGATTACAAAGCCTATTATCGTAACCACAGACTTCCCCAGGCTGGATGTTTTCTCTTACCCAATGGTATCTTCTTTAGGGTCTATCACCATAGCCTTTTCCTTTAGCTTATACGCTAGCCTTCTTATCGGTTAAGGTTGAATTTGCTTTTGCTTTAGTTGTTGTCGTAGAGCGACCTTCTGTTCTTTTAGTTTTTTAAGCCGTTGAACCTTGACAGTGCTTACATACTTAAAAGATTAAAAAAATCCAATTTTTCAAATTGAATGCTAACTGATTATTTAATGTATTCTGGTTAGAAGTCCAGTAGTGCATGGTGCTATGTAATTGTTCTAAAATTGATTTTCTTTTTTTTTTTTTGGGTATAGGAGCAGGCACTCCGTTTTTGTTGTAATTTTTGTATGCTTCTTCTTGATGTGATTTAATGAAATTTCGTTGATAAAAGAATTTGATTTTTAATTAGGTGAAATGATATGATAAGACTTTGTAAAGAAGGGTGTGGATAAGGTTTGCTCTTTTTGATTTCTCATGTACAGGTGGTTATTGGTAAATTATGTCACCACTTAGTGAAACCATTACATTAGTTATGTTACTAAAGGCATCACTTCCTTACAACTGTGAGTTTCTAAATTATGTGGGTGCTCTACCTGTTTGCATATGACATGGAGAAGTCCAGGAGAGAAGGTTAGGAAAGTGAAATGTGTAACGAGCACAAAGCTTGTGTATGTTTTGGTGCTTTTTGCTCTTTAGCGATTTATAAAACGTTGAGCATATACTTTGTTCGGTATCTCTAGTACAAAATGGGTGAATAAAAAGTCAAAACTCATGTCTAGTTTAAAAATGCTGTTGGGCTTGGTTTTCGATTCTGAGTGTGTGTATTTTTGGAAGTGGTCGTGTTTTGAGTGTATATTGTGACCTCATCAATTCGAAGGGATTGAAGATTGATAAAAAAATTAGAAACTTCTATTTCCTCCTAAGTGGAGCATAATGTTTTCTAACTGTAAGAAAAGCTGTGTTGATCTCTGAGTCGATTTGTTAGCTCGTGTTAGTCGTGTTTCTTGTCCTTATTAAAAGGAAACCATAAACTGTGTTGGTTATTCCTATATTTTCCTTTAATGGAAGTACTCACATCGTCATTTACTGGGAGATTTAGCGATTCAGCTGGAGTTATAAGATTCATTTTTCTCCCTGGTAAGTTTCTTAAATGATCATTGAATAGAGGATAAGCTTAAGGGTCGGAGAAAGTATCATGCAGAAGTTTAATTCGATTTCTGCCAAGGATGTAATATTGGTACATTTGCATGACAGAATGGAAATCTGAGAGAAAGTTTGTGCATTGGACCTTTCTCTTTCTAGATTCTTATGCAGATCTAATGCCAAATAATCCCTGTACCACGTGTTATTGTACCGACAGTGTTAATCCCTCTATTACTTGTTCAAGTTTCCAACTATGCTTTTCCTTTTGGGAACTCTGTAGTTGAGCATCTGAATATGCTGAATGGTAACAGTTACACCGTTAAAGTTAGATTTTACTAATTGAATGAACTTTGTCTTTTATCTGTGATACATTCAAATACCAGATATATTCTAAAAAATAACACTCATACTCCCAGGAGGATTCTTAGAATGCAATGGATGAAAAGATGTTAGACATTACTCATGTTCAAATCAAAGAAAAAAATTGTTTTTTTTGTTTGTTATAATACATTGATATTTCATCTGGATCTCCCATGTCTCTTGAAATTTATTTATTGTGAGATAATCACTCCAGTTAGTTGAGAATTTGTTTCACTTGACAGAGAGCGCTTCTATTTTTCCTAGATTATATTTACTTTGTTAATCTGTAGTTGTCATTTCAAGAAACGTTAAGGCAACTATGGACAACTGCATGATGCTTCTATATTTTCATTCAGAGAAATGGAAACGAAGGACAATGGAAATGTTATTTGCAGCCTACCGGGTCTACCCAAGAAAAAACTTCAGGAATTGTGCAGGAAACACGGGTTATCTCCTTATAAGACAAAACCTAATCTTGTGAGTTCTTTGGTCACTTGCATCAAGGTAAATGTCGTAACAATCTTATTTTTGTGGTGAATACAAGTGAATATTTTGGTGACTTTAAATATCTGATAAATGAAAATGAATTCATTAGGAAAGTGTATTCTTGATGTGATCATCTTGAAAATGCCTTATTCAAGCTTCTCGATTGTTTTGTAACCTGCTTAGCCAACTTGGATTGACCACTTAAATACAAGCTCATCTTGCTGCAGGGAGCATATGAGCTTTTATATAAAGAGATGGAGACAAAGGACAGTGGAAATTCCATAAGCAGGCTACCTAAGAAAGAGCTTCAAGATTTGTGCAGGAAACACGGTTTATCTCCTCATAAGACAAAACCTGAACTTGTGAGTTCTCTGGTCACTTGCGTCAAGGTAAATGTTGTAGCAATCTTATTTTTGTGGTGAATAAAAGTGAATATTTTGTGACTTTAAATATCTGATAAATGAAAATGAATTATTAGGAAAGTGTATTCTTGATGCGATCATCTTTGAAATGCCTTATTCAAGCTTCTCAATTGTTTTGGAACCTGCTTAGCCTACACTAAATACAAGCTCATCTTGCTGCAGGGAGCAGATGAGCTGTTATATAAAGAGATGGAGACAAAGGACAGTGGAAATTCCATAAGCAGGCTATCTAAGAAAGAGCTTCAAGTTTTGTGCAGGAAACACGGTTTATCTCCTTATAAGACAAAACCTAATCTTGTGAGTTCTCTGGTCACTTATGTCAAGGTAAATGTCGTAACCATCTTATTTTTGTGGTGAATAAAAGTGTATATTTTGTGACATTAAATATCTGATAAATGAAAATAATTCAGTAGGAAAGTATATCCTTGATGTGATCATCTTGAAAATGCCTTATGCAAGCTTCTCGATTGTTTTGTAACCTTCTTAGCCAACTTGGATTACCACTTAAATACAAGCTCATCTTGCTGCAGGGAGCAGATGAGCTTTTATATAAAGAGATGGAGACAAAGGATAGTGGAAATTCCATAAGCAGGCTACCTAAGAAAGAGCTTCAAGATTTGTGCAGGAAACACGGTTTATCTCCTTATAAGACGAAACCTAATCTTGTGAGTTCTCTGGTCACTTATGTCAGGGTAAATGTCGTAACAATCTTATTTTTGTGGTGAATAAAAGTGAATATTTCGGTGACATTAAATATCTGATAAATGAAAATGAATTCATTAGGAAAGTGTATTCTTGATGTGATCATCTTGAAAATGCCTTATTCAAGCTTCTCGATTGTTTTGTAACCTGCTTAGCCAACTTGGATTGACCACTTAAATACAAGCTCATCTTGCTGCAGGGAGCATATGAGCTTTTATATAAAGAGATGGAGACAAAGGACAGTGGAAATTCCATAAGCAGGCTACCTAAGAAAGAGCTTCAAGATTTGTGCAGGAAACATGGTTTATCTCCTTATAAGACAAAGCCTAATCTTGTAAATTCTTTGATCACTTACGTCAAGGTAGCTGTTAAAGAAAATATTTTTTGGTGAATAAAAGTGACTATTTGGTTGAGATTGATTATCTCATATATGAAACTGAATTCATTGTGTACTGTATTATTGATACGATCTTTAGAAAATGTCTGATTTAAGTTTCTTGGTTGTTACATGACCTTTGTAGATGACCTGGATTGATCACTGAAGTATCAGTATGTCTTGATGCAGGCAGCAGAGAGTTTTTCCTTCAAAGAGATGAAGACAAAGGAAACTGGAAATTCCATTTACAGCTTGCCCAAGAAAAAGCTTCAAGAATTGTGCAAGAAGTATGGTTTGTCTCCTTATAAGACAAAACCCAATCTTCTGACTTCCCTGATCAATCACTTCAAGGTAAATGTTGGCTTCGTGTTGATTATAGACAATCTTACTTTTGTGATGAATAATGGGAAAATTAGGGTGAGATTGAACATATGATACATGGTGATGAGTTCATCATGAATTTGTATCATGGCAGGATCATCTCCAAATTACTTGATAAGGTTTGTATTTTATTACATAATTCTCAAAAAAAAAATAGGTTTGTATTTTATTACATCGCGTGCTTAGATGCCCTGAATTGATCTCTGAAATACAAGTTTGTCTTGATGCAGATAGCAGATATAGGAACTTCTGAAGGCAACAAGTACAACACTCTAGATTCTTCTGGCATAAGGAGCACAACTGGAGAGTTATTTTTTCCAAGATTCATCTCTCAGTGTGATGAGAAGGGTTTCAATCAAGGACTTCACAGTCCACAAACAAGTTTTACCAAGAATGCATTTATTTCTGAGATTAAGTCGATGCGTTTACCTTCTTTTGAGTTCTCTGTCTCATCAGAAGACGGAATCAACCTTTATGTTGACTTGAATTCAAGCCCATCAGATTCTTTTAAAAGATTGGAAAAGAAGGTGTGTGTATGTCACAATCTGCAGAATCATAAATTTCAAAGTTTCTGTCAGGAGATTCAATACCTAGGAAATAACAGACAAATGACAAGTTCATTTTTCTGGAAAACAGATTCAGATAGTAGATTTAACAGTGGCCACGCACAAACTGTTTCTTCCGCAAGATTATGTGGTACTGTTGATGTTGTATGTCATACAGGAAATACAGATGATGCGTCTTTGGGATTTTCAGCAACGCCTAAATCATGTATTGGCTCTGTAGAAACTTCTACTCATTCAGAAGGAAAAAAAGGAAGTCCATCTTCATTTAGAACCATCTGTGGTGTACAGAACATGAGTATTGCTGATGTAAATACTTCTATGGAGGAGGAAGCGATAACATGTGTGGGTCAGAATACATCTAAAGCTTCAAAAAAATCAGTGGCTATTAATAAAACTGTCAATGCTCAAGCTTCAAAAAAATCAGTAGCGACTGATAAAATTTTCAATGTTGAGGCGTATAACCCAGAAAACACTACGGAGGTCTTAGATGCTAGGCTATGTAAATCTTTTCATGCATCCTTGGAGAAAATAGCTATCAGTTCCCCTGCAGATGTGCCAAATATTAAACATAATCAGAATACGAGGCTCTGTGATGTAAGTTGTCTCAATTCCGAAAGGCAGAGAATTTGTGTCGCAGAGAAGCTTATAGTGCAATCTCATCTCTCTTCAGAAACTGATTTTTCTGATATAGAGGCTTCAGAAGTCCACAGTCATCATCAACGTTCATCATATTCTTCTTCTGGAAATGATTGCCTTAGAAATTTGGTTGATGCGGCAGAGAGCCTCAGAAGTCTATCTCATTCTTGTGAGGATAACTGTAGCGTTTTCCTGGACGACACGCCTTCATCTGCTGCTTGCAGGGTAATATACTCTTAGCTTAATCTGGAGTAATTAGCTATCTAGGTTATGCCTTGTGTACGTGATTGTATGTAGCTATCAATTACTTGTCTATATCTTTTAAGTAGTGGGATCAGGGATGACCAACCAGTCTGAAATATAGTTTCTGCTCTACAAATGATTAAACTTTTAAGATTATGTAAATGATATTCTTATGTTTTATGTAGTTTCCTCATCACACGTATTTGTCAACATGTTAGCAATCTGAGTGTACCAGCTTTATTCAGGGCTAGTTCGTCTCTTTGTTTTTGTGGAGATGTTTCTTGGCTTGTGACATAACATTCATTAGTAGGCTATATCCACTGTGATAAGCTTATTCTTGGACTGGTAATTTGTGGAAATGATATTAAATATTGGAACAGTGTGTTCGTTCTAAGCAGCTCTCCTTACTCTATTGGGATTTCTCCTCCTTCCCCCCCTTCACCAACCCCACCCTTTCTCTCTGTCCCCAGAAAGAAAAAAAAAAGAAGTCATCTGTCAATGTGGAGTACAGGTGTCTGTGGGCTCACATGGGATGCAGCCATTGAAACATTGCGAAGACTTTTGCTCAGATTAGTGAAATACTCAAACCGAGGATCAGTGGTGACCACTGAACTGGTAAATTTATGGGTTTTGGCTGCATTTCAAGACTGGACAAGCTATGAGGGGCATGATAGCGAGGATGAAAGCCCAAACCTTGATCCTATGCCAATTTTGCAGAACTAGTGGTGGTGGTCCCGGTGAGGGACACCATTTGGGCAGTGGAGGCTCTAGAGGTGGGAGATGCAAAGGTGAAACAGCAGTGGCCACAGGGGTGGATGTGACCCTGGAAGTGGATATTATGGCAGCAGTTGTGGCGGTGGTTTGTTACTGTGACAGTGGATCACCTGCTGTTGCAGCGGTGCTGCCTTAAATGGAAAGGAATTAGATAATTAGGATTTGGGAGTGAATGTGGGTTTTTTGGTTTTGATCAAATTCGTATTAGTTCTACTTTGATGTTTGTGTGACCATTATATTCGAGTACTATTGGCTTGATTAAGTGGAAGTTACATATTTTACAGCTTTTCTGTTTCTCAGCTTGCCTATTTTTTTATATTTGTCCTCTTTGCATGTGATAAGAAATGATCACCCAGCATGTAGAAATTTGTTTTCGTGATGGTCTCATTATACTTTGTATATATATTTTTTTTCTTGAAAACCTGAACAAGTCAACATCATGATGTCTTTCTTTTCACAGGCAAGGGCCAGCCATGCGATCAGAACAGAAGCTTCAAAGTAATTTATCTTCCTGAATTTAGATGCTGTGAATTATGAATCTGTTGACACAAGGATGAAAATTTGTGTTTGGACTTGTACTCTTGCAGGGAGATTTTGAAGAAGCAGAAGGAGCAATTATCCCATGGAGGGAAGAAGAGAAAGAGGCATGACGGTGAATCTGATAATGTTCATCAGGGTAATGATGGGAGAATTTTGAGAAGTGCAACACGTCTACAGAGTCTTCCCAGAAGATCTATTCGGCTTGTCTCTAAGGTTTGCATCTTTTTGCTTTAGTGTCTGCTCATTAAATTGACTGAGCGAATTAGTAAATGGATTGAACCTGGTTCACGAATTCAATAAAGCACAGACACCTTATATATACTTGCCCTCCATTTCGATTTATCTGTCTAGTTTTGATTTGGCGCGGGTTTAAGAGGATGTTGGTGTTGGGGGGATGGGCTAAATTTTCTTGTGGGTTTCCGATGAACATGTTGTAAGAGGCATCTATGTCCAACACTTGGAAGTTAATTGCTCACTCAGTGGCTCTGGTTGTCAGAGTGAGCTCATTTTATCAATGTTATCCCTTTTGTCTACATCAAAGGCCCGAACACACACATTGTTGGTTCAGACCCAGTCAGTGTTTATTTTCATCTTCTGTAGAATAAAGAAAGAACATATGTCCACATTGGAACCTCCTTCAGTTAGAACCCTTATTCTGTTGCCCTGTAGATCCTTCCTGCTATCCTTTCTAATTGTTTCTCTGTCATGTTTTCTGAGTCATGGCTTTATTCAAATGATGATTCTGTATCCTTCATGAGCATACATGCATGTTTTTATTAGTGATAGAGGACATATGACATAAGAATTCATTAGATTGAATTTAAGATTTGAGAAAATTCTAGTATCAATTCTGTCTTGGCAAAAGTTTAAGGCCTACAACATACAAAGTGTGATCCCACAGGTGGGGATGTGGGTAGGGTGGGGTGTATCCGAACCTTATCCCTACCTCGTGTGAGGTAAAGAGAATGTTTTCAATGGATCCTCATCTCAAGAAAATCGCTTTCAAAACACTGCTGACAAATACAAGGGTAAAAGCTAATGTTACCTTCATAAAAAATATACAAGAGTAAAAGCTATGATGAAAGTATTATAGAAATGAAAAGTACTGACAACAAAAATAGTAAAGATAATCAAAGTAAAAGAAACAACAAAAGTAGTACGTTAGGAGAACAAGATAATAATAGACTAACATATTGATATTGACAAGTACAAGAGGAACAAACAAATTGCTTTACGCTAGAAGCATGCTCTCCCACTGGAAAGACAAAAGTTGCCAAGACTACCTACTAACCCTCTACCCTAGTCCTCGACGTTCATGCTTTCCTTTCTAGGGTCATTCTCGGTAAGCTAAAGATGTTCCATGTCATGTATAGTCGCCTCTCCCCAATTCTCCCTTGGTCTACTTCTACTTCTTTTTAGACCTATCACTGCCGCCCTCTGGCACCTCCTTACCGAGGCGCTTGTTCCTCTTCCTCCTCTTTGCAGGCCCAAACCATCGTAGATTCGCTTCTTGCATTTTGTCCACAATTGAGGCCATTCCCACCTTGTCCCGAATATCTTCGTTCCTAATCTTATCCTCTTATTTGTCCACACATCCATTTAAGCATCCACGTCTCCACTACATTCATCTATTGAACATGTGAATTTTTGATTAGTCAATACTTTGGCCCATACAACATTGTTCGTTTAACTACCATTCTATAGAACTTACCTTTAAGTCTTGGTAGGCGGTAGCAAAAGGTTAAGGCTAGACTAATTAAATCTAATGTAAAGAGCGAGACTGGATGCAAGTTTATTTAGAATCCCATTACAAAGTAAAAGAAAAAGAGTGGAAAGAACAACTGTGAGGGAGTTAGGTGAGTCGCAAACTAATTCACTCATTGCAACAATCAAAAGGAAAGAGTGAAAATAGATATTGCAGATTTGGGAGAGACAAACAAATGAACAAATGATATATTTCAAGTGACAGGCCAGACAAAGGCACAAATGATATATTGTCCTGACTGAGGTTGCAGTTACATATCTCGGATAATGACTTATAAATAGAAGGGCATGATCGTAATTACGCGTCTTTGGCCCAGACATTTTAATAAAAGAATCTACTTTAATCAAAATGAGTAGGCTAAACATTAATCTATCTGTACAACATATGGATCAGTCAATTCCGTGATCTAGTTATGCAAGGATCATAACACATGGATCTATTTTTTTAGAGCAATACATAGATTTTTATGCTTAAATAATAATACATGAATATTTGTGTTGTAAATTTATAGTATGTATGTTAATGCTCTGAATTTATATTATATGGATGATCATGCAAAATTTGTGATACCAAATCCAATAATGAAATTTTACCTAGTATTATGCTTTTGAAAGTTCTCTTTAGAGAATTATTTTTTACAAATTATTAAGATACTTGCTTATATCCTTGTATATATTTTTTTTGAGAAAGTTAACTGGTATTATAGACAAAGAAGTACACCAATAGTGAATATTTTTATTTTGACCTTTTATGTATATAGATAAATATTTTTGTTTTGACCTTTGTGCAGCGACTAGCGGCATGGAAT
The DNA here is from genome assembly GCA_026153255.1 of Solanum medicagineum. Taxonomy (NCBI): domain Eukaryota; kingdom Viridiplantae; phylum Streptophyta; class Magnoliopsida; order Solanales; family Solanaceae; genus Solanum; species Solanum medicagineum. Next base: position 6,472,863 of record JAPFFP010000089.1, read on the forward strand.
TCCTAAGTGTTGGAGATCTGCCTATGTAAGATTAAACTCTCAGTGCTGGTTTACAACATACATGTTCTTATGAGTACAAATCCTGAAATTCAATTTTGAGTAGTTCACGCGGTGAATAAATTATATTTTTTCTGATTCCTTCGTCTTGATGTTTGCTTCCATTTCCTATTAAGTTTATCGTTCATTCAGCAGGCATGTTAATTCAGCTTTAAATTTCTCGAAAGCTTTTCTTGAATGTGAGTGTCTAAGAATGGACACATTTCATTTACTTCCATTTGAGTAGATTTCAGCTGCAACAGTTCTAATCATGTGGATTTAAGAGTTAAGTCTGATAAAATCAAGAAGTTAACCCAAGGTTTTAAGTTTTATGCTGTCTGCCAAGCTAAATTTTGTGAGATCACTTAATTTGGCTCTCAAAATCTATTTTGATTTCTGACTGTTGATGCATCATGCTTACTTCGAACTCTTAAAATCATGCACTTGTGGACTCCTTAATCTCACTTTTCTGACTGATTAGTAACATGCTGCAGGTGGTTCCTCTATTCTGTGTTCAACAACATACTTAGTATAATCCCACAAATGAGGGTCTGGGAAAGGGTCGATGTACACAAACCTTGCCCCTCTTATGTATTCAAGATAATGATTTATTTGAGGTCAGGCCAAGTTGTTTAATGTTATCTATTTTTCATTCAGCTGGAATAGCATTTTTCCCCTAAACTTTTCTCTGTTGTGTCTCATTGTTCAAAACTTTACACCACTTTGCTATTAGTTCTAAACCAGTTTGTCTCACTCGATCAGAACTCTGTGGCTTTAAATCAAGAGGGGAATGAACACCTCCAAGTTCCCTCAGTTTAGTTATACTTGACAGAAACAATTTATTGATCTTGATCCTTAATAATCAGAGCTTTTTTCCAACTGTCCACCCTATGTATGTTTACCAATAAATATTCTTCCATCATGAGGTGAGGACTATTGGGTTGCTCTTATTCATCCCCACCCCCACCATACCTCCAGATGTGGGGGAATGAGGCAACCTGTGTTTTTTGTAGTACTTTCTGTGATTGGATATCAGTATTCTTTAAAGTAATATAGAAAGAGTGATGATAATTTAATCAACCAAAGAGGAATTGTGAAAGGTCAGTAACAGTAATGGTGGCAACTACAAGTTGACGGAGAAGGAGAGGAAAGATGATTCAATCTAAGCCTTTAAATGGACCATGAACACATGGCTTCAATCTAAGGGTCTATTGAAGTGTACTGGAGGATATAATAATGTTAGGGTCCATTTAACATTAAGAGCTTTCTAGTTGTCGTTCATGAACTTCTGTACCCAAATCATAAAAGGGTTAGTGAAACATGCTTGTAAGATGGGAGAAGTTTTGGAAAACCCAGAAAACAAAATAGAAAAGAAGATAATGAGAAATAAAGAAGATCACAATGAAGCAAGAGAAAGCTTCTGTGAGAAACTGTGTTCTTGGGATTTCAGGAGATATTAAAGAGTAATATACTAATAAAGAAGAAATTTAAGTGGTAGGATTTCCTTGATTAACTTGCAAATAGGAAGAAAGAAGTGGAAATTCTTCTCTTCACATGACATGTTAAACCGAATAGAGGAGAAAAGATACAGTAGAAACCTTTAGTTCTCTAGTCTCTATTGAACATTATTGGAGGTAATCGTAACCCACACAATATGTATACACAAAGACTAGGGGGTAATGCTTTTCTATCAAGATTCTTTAGGGGAGGAGCAGAAGAACTTAAAATAAAGAAGTAGAAAATATAACAAACTATTGACAAGTCGTAAACCTATGAAAACTCCTTTTATCTGTGTCCCTCCCTTCTATCCGAACAAACATAACATTTTGGAAAATGAGTGTTTTCCCCTCTGTCTTTTGTTTTCTGATGTTGTCATCTAGTATTCCAAGTTCATTTGATTGAGTAATTAACATTAGCATCAAGTTGGCTGATTCTGTAAGAACTGACCTCAGACCTTTGCTAAATAGTACAAGATTCCAACCTCTAAGGTCTTGTCGATTTTCTGGTTTAACTCAATGCAGCAAATCCACCACTTTTCATCATCTGCTTAAACTCTGTAAAATTCACCCTTCCATCTCCATCAGCATCCACTTTCTTAATCATCCGCTTGCAGTCGTCAACTGTCCGTCCTTGCTTGAGACCGAGCGATGCCAAGACGGATTTCAATTCATCTACGCTAATGAATCCGTCCCTGTTTTGGTCAAACACATTGAAGGCCTCTCTAATGTCTTCCTCCTCATCTCGCTCTTCCATTATGGTCTCATATAGAGCCCCAAATTCATCAATGTCAATGTAGCCATCACCGTTCACGTCAATCTTGGTGATCATCTGCGTCAAATCTGCATCGGACATGAAGATCCCCATGTTCTCTAACGAATCATTCAGCTCCTTTTTCGTGATTCTTCCATCACCATTCCTGTCGAACATATGAAAGACCCGCTTGAGCTCTTCTGTGTCCATGATTCTGAGGTGAATCAACAATATAGTTGTTGGTTTTCACGCCGCTGATTGTAGTTTTTAGGGGGAGAAGATTAAATGGCCTCTACTTCTTAGAGACAAAGGAGATAAGATGTGTCAAGGAGGTCTTGGACAGAATTCTCAACAAAATGGTTGGCAGAGGCATTCTGTCGAGTGTGGAACACTTATTTTTTTGTGGTGATTTTGGTTTCTCTGGTTGAGAAAAATTTGGATAGGAGCTTGGGAAAGTTTGGTATGTATTAGCATAGTAATTCATATTCTTTTTTGCCCTCAACCCACCTTTTGACAGATGTCGCCTTCCGGGTTGATTTTAACATTGGGTTGGATCATCACCTGTTTAATCTCAATAATTTTAACATATTATTAGTTACTTTTTGTAACCACTATTTGAATTTTAACTCAAGAAAATAAAAATAAAAAAAGTTACCAATAAATAGATAGATCATAGAAAATATAAAATAGATGAAAAATATACATTACATCAATGTAAGTAAAAAGCCTTACAAACGGGTTGAATGAGATTAAATTGAGCTCAATTGAAGATTCTTTTAAAATGGATTAAGGTTAAAATGGATTGAGATTGAACCCAATTCAAAATTATTTTGAGTCCAACCGATCAAAGTTTAGGCGGATTATTTATGTTTGGGCTCATTTTAACACCCTTAGACTAATAACAAATTGTATAACTTACACAAGCTATTAGATGGAGAAGAATTTTACACACTGAAAATCAAAAACAAATTTCAAAATTTAAAAGTTTGACCTAATAAATTCTGAACACCGAATAATTTAACTAAGAAAACTATAATGGATCGATTTCTATAATGTCCTTATAAAATAATCAATAATGTTCACGTGATCACAAAGTTGTAGCACCAATTAATAATGGACACAACAATATAGTAAATCGTAATACTGAAGAGAATCTACAATTAATTAATTCTACTTAATCTTGTTTTTCACTATTATTAGTCCTGTATTCGAGGGAGAGGTTGAAACTGAAAAAGATCGGATTTCATATTCAAGCAGAGAAAAGAATGAAATTGTCGAAGATCATGAGTTGGATTCATCTCGTCTTGCTAATTGTTGTTGTAATATTTGAGATCTGTCCAAATTTTGCTCTTGCTCAAGTTTCTTCGAAGGACCGGTTCCTTTTCAACTTGAAATTGGGTAATGTTAATACTTCGTTTATTTTTACTTGTTTATTATTTTAGAAAAAAGATATATTTTATCTTCAACACTAATTAGTTGTTCTGTAAATCATTTCTCGACACTTGAGACTATAGATCAATTTCAATCCTTGTTGTGGTACAATACTTGATTAATTACTTTTTAATTTCCTAGATATAAATTAATATGAATATTATGGTACAATACTTATCTTGATTAATTATTGCTTAGGGCGTATAAAATTTAAAATAAACAAGTAAAAGTGAGCTTGTTTATTTTCTTGATGACTTTTATATTTTAGGTGAAGATGTTTAATTGGGAGGAAGAAAGAAAATATCTAGTGTCTTTTTGACATAGATGATATTTAGCATAATGATTAGTCTTTTTCGTTTATTTTTATTTGTCAGTATTCTTTCTGTTCATTTTTACTTATTAATTATATTGTTTTAAATTGTTCAATAATATCTTTTCAATTTATAAAATTGTTGAAAATTTTATCATTTTATATTTAGTTTACTCTTGTTATTAAATAATATTTATTTTTTAATATTTAGATGACTATATATTTAATAAGGGTGATGTGATATTACTCCTATCATTTATAATTTTTTAATTCCGTACCAAGTCCTAGTGAATAATTGTTGTTAAACGAAAGGAGTATTAACTTCGCACAACCATTAAGGAATAATAAGTACAATGACATTTTTATTGTATCACTTTTTAAATAAAAATTCAATGCTTTTAAATATATGTAGTACTTTAATAAATAAAACAAATACAAAGTGATAAATAACTTTTTTAGTTTTCGAATTGGTTTACTTTATTAACATAGTGAACAAATAATGTATTACTAGTGATTACTTGCTATCTACCTAAAAATATAGTCGGAAAGCATATGAGATCACTTAGTTTAGATATTCTTTTATATATTTTTGAATCTTCGACAGATAAAATCTCCATAATATTTTGAAAAGAATATTTTTAAAAAATTATGTCAAAAATATTTTATGTCATAACTATCAATACATGATGCATTATAATTATTTTAATTAGTAAAACTTGAAACTTTAATCAAAATTTCTTTGAATATAATAAATACACAAATGCGTGCAAACTGCAAAAAGTGTTTAAATTACACCGTAAAGTTTGCTAGTCAACTCATAGGGGTTCTGTTTCTAATCGGTTTTTTTTTAATTAACTAAACTACGTTGTGATTCGAGCCCTCTCTTCTTGATTAATCCTTCTATGTTATTTTATCTGATATTTTTTTTTTTGGTTCGTTCAAAAAAAAATGTTATCAAACTAAAATTGGAATAATTTACTTTTTTTTTACTTTTAATGAAATTATTCTCAGTTGTACAAATATCTAAGAATGTTTTTAAATCACAAGTTTCAAAAGTTTTCTTTTTTTTCCTTAAACGTCATGTCAAGTCAAAGGATACTACGTTAACCAGACGAATGAAGTAATGGTACTTCATTTTAAAATACTACTACTTCTTTTGATAAATTAAGTGGGGATAGACTATTACTCCTCCCGTCTCAAATTAATTGAATTTTTGAAGCTTTTTTCAAGGTTCAAAATAATTGAATTGTTCAAAGTTCAAGATGAATGTTTGAATTTTTTTTTTCATATTTTCTAGGAGATAAATTATACTATATGAAGTATTTATGATTTTATAAAGGACAATAATGAAAAGGAAAGTGTAAATTTTATCTTTGAATATTTTTTTTAATATGTGTACATTACTTTACAAATTTAGATAACCTGTGACAAAGGAAGTATATTTCCATTTGTTTTTGTCATTTTGTGATAATGAGATAAATATAATTTTTTTTATATTGACGATTCTTAAATTAATTGAAACGAATTATTATGATCGGGTATACAGGAGTAGGTGAAGCAGATGAAGTGCAAACTTTTCTACTACTTTATAAAGTCACAGTCTAATCCTAAAATCGATCCTCTTATTTATTGGTTTACCGGAGGTCCTGGTTGCTCTCCATTGAGTGCCATTCTATTTGAACTAGGTAAATTATTACTTAATTTATCTTTATATTATAATTATGTCAATTAAAAAGAGATATGATGGGCAACATATTATTTAATTTGACTTCAACTAATATATTTGTCATTTAATTTAAAATGTACATAAAATAGATGCTTAAACTTACATAAAGTTGAACATATAGCAGACATACGCGTACTTACATGTTGATTCACGTGAGATATGTTCGAATTGATTTATATGTTATGTAGGATGTGTGCATTTACTCATTTTTAACTTTTTATATAAAGTTAAGTTGTCTATTTTTGCACACTCAAAGCTGGATAACGTATATGTTAGTTGATACCTGTTATCTTTTGTATTCAAAACAGTAAACCAGAAACAATATAAAGATGAAAAGGAAGAAATATTCATGTTCATAGAAGTCACTGTGTGTACCTAAGGAATTTAATTTCCTTCACTCTACGCGAGGTTGTGGATTATTTTTCAAACTTCAATGATTTTAGGCTTTTAGCAAACTCAAAAGTCAACAATGAAATCACACAAAGACTCTACTACTACTTTCTTTGAAAAAAATATATACGTAAAAGGAGGAGGAAATTTGATGTTTGAAAAGTGCAAAAATTCTCTTTATTTATAGCCATGAAATGAGATAAAAATGTGTGAACTTAGTTGTTTAGAATAGACTTATTTGTTCAGAACAACAATGATGTCTTTGGGGGAGGAGATTGGAACAGGTCGTTTCCGCGAATTCAAATTAATTTCACAAAATTTAATTAATTAATAAATAATTTGTTAATTAATTAATTAATAATTCATAAATTAATTAATAAATAATTTCATAAGTTAATTAATCAATAAGAATAATCAAAAAAATCTAATGAGAATGATAAATAAAATTTAATTAAAAGATTGTCAATCAAGTTGAATTGAGCGATAACTATGAACGAGGGGTACCCTCTACTTAAAGCTCTTAGAAAGTGTTTTCTAGTATATAGACAAAAAAATTTTCTCTAATCTACCAATGTTGTGTGGGGGCGAGGGGGAGAAATAACTCTTCATTTTTCTTTCACTTTTTAATTTTTTTTTCTTCACTTGGTTCCTCGACATTCCTTAATTCTCATTTCCCACTTCACAATTTATTATCAATCCAATTATTCAAATGCCAAGTTAAATGACACATTTATCATTTATATATCATACCCTTAAAAAAAAAAGTACCATTTTATACTTAGACTAGTTTAACTCTTAGTTCCTCATTTTCTTTTGATAAAATAGTTTGTAATCATATAAATACTTATAATTTGTTTTATATCATAAATTTTAAACTTTTATTTCTTTCAATCTTTATATTAATGATCAAAATATAATCACATAATTTTAGATGAAAAAACTTAACATTTTTTTTTTCATTTTCTTGCTAAAACCTGCAGGGCCTGTGGAAATGGATATTAAAGCGTATAATGGTAGCTTTTTTTTTTTGTTAGTTTGCAGATAAATTTGATTATTATGACTCATCAGGCTAACCAAAACAAAATTTATATTTTAAAATTGATTTGTAAAATATAAATTATTGTGTTAAAGGTATTTATTGGGGAATTTTTTTTTTGAGAGTATAAGTTTCATTTTAACTAATCAATTTGAACTATACTTTTATTATCAAAATTAAAACAGTACTTTGTGCTCGACCAATAATTTAAAAGTGCTTTTAGAGAAGTTATTTTTTTTCTAAAAATTTAGTCAAACACCTCAATTTTTTTAAAAATAAATACTTTAAACTTGTCAATAATTTGGACAACTAATTAATAATGATTAAATTATAGGTTGCAAACATGATTTTTGTAGATTTGCATGTAGGGAGTGGATACTCCTATGCAACAACACAAAAAGCAATTCATTCAGATGATTTACAATCAAGTTATCATGCTTATCAATTTATTCTTAAGGTAAGTTAATTAATTTTTATTTTAACGCTTTCGGTCTCGAAAGCCATTATCGAGGATTGTGATGAGATAAATATAGATGATTTTCAGAAAGAGCAAACATTTGAAATATAATAAAGCAAAAACAACTACAGTTTGGTAAGATTACGATTTATAGCTACGTATTATAGGCGAGAGGCAAGCGAAAGAGGACAAAGAATGGAGAGAGACGAATTATATATGTATATTTGTCAAATTGTATGTGCATATCTGCTAAATAATTGTATATGTGTAACTAATATAAAAATGTATTTGTGTATCTGGCAAACGAGATTGGGAGAGGGAGGAGAGAGGCAAGAGAGATCGAGAGAGGGAGGAGAGAAGAGAGGGCAGAGAGTGGAGAGAGACAAATTGTATATGTATATTTGTCGAATTGAATATGTATCTCTGTCAAATAATTATATATATGCGGTTGTT
>JAPFFP010000089.1:6488280-6500554 GCA_026153255.1 Solanum medicagineum
AAGTAAATAAATAAATAAAAATGTGATTTTATATTTTATTTCAATTTTCAAAATATAACCAGCTTCCTTTAAGTTTAGTCGATTACTTTCAATTTTGTCAAGTCTAGTTAAACCCTTTTTAAATTTATTTAATTTGTAAACTAGTAAGTTTTTTGAAGTCAATTAAGTTTTTTAAAGTTAGTCAACTTCCTAATTGCCGGATAACCGCATGTAGCGGCCATTTTGAGTGAGTAAAACCTTCTCGAAGTGGAAATATGAACCCGAACCTTTTCTCTGGATTTTAAAAGATTTTTCTGTTAGGTATTTATTTTAAATGTTTTACTGGTTTCCTAATTATCCTTAAAATTAGGTGGTGACTCTGTTTTTTTTTTTGTTTTTTCCTTCGAAAATTGGGTTTTTTCTTAAATTAATTGAGTTTAAAAATTGATTTTTGATTGATTTTCTTTTTTCCAAAAAAAGTCATTTTTTAGTATAACAGAAATGACGACTCTGCTGGGGAGTTAATTAGGTTCTAACCATTAGATTATGTGTTTAACTAACTATATGCTTTGTTATATTATTCGTCTGCTTTATATGTTTAAATTTGATATTAAACTGTCATTTGCATTTCATGGCACTTCCTATTTTATCTTGTGTATTTGGAAGGACGGTTTTGCGAGCCCGCAGCCGGATTTCCAAATACTTAACCCTTTTCGGAATAAGTGACAATTTATTGGTTCGTGATGCATCCAATGGTTGTCATGAATTTCCAGCTCAGGTTGTCCGCCTGGGTACCCAATCCAGTCAAAACCCACTCTTAGACACCTAGGATAGAGCGAAACCAAATCCCTATCTCTAAGCATTGGCCTAGGATGACCCAACGCGTCAGGCGTGTTGGGCCCATTAGAAAGACCACCTTGAATCCAAAGTGGCCCTCGGTCCAAATGGACGATCATGCTGTGTGTTTTAATTGACGGATGTGTAATAATTTAAGCAACTCATTATCACCGGGGCGGGGGGAGCCTAACCTATTTGTTTTCTTGAAGGATGACTCAAGTGTATGAACCTTTGAGGATCAGAATGATGACTCAACCACATCCTTTTCTCAAAGTATGGTGGACAAAAATGAATGAGTACGACAAGAGGGAGGTTCAAAAACATATAGGCTATCTCCCGTCGCTAATGGAGATGGATGCTTGGCCAGATTTGATTGGTACAATGACTAAATTTTGGGATAGCGATCATATGGTATTTCGTTTTGGAGATGTTGAATTAACTCCTACTCTAGAGGAAGTATTGGCGAGTTACGAAAGTGTGGGCATGTGTAATAAAAGGAAGTCTAAGCCAGACAATAACATTCTAATTCCTAAAGTGGGAAGTCCAAAGGATATTAAGGAAGCACTTTCGTCAGTTGACATCGAATGGATAAGTCGGCTCAAAGGACCAAACATCCCACTCCGAAAGTTATATTATCGATTTGGACGCGCTAATGGCTATGAAAGGTTTAACAAGGAATTTACTTCTGAACAAGATTGGGAAAAGAAACGACCCTTTGTTTTCGCAGTATGCTTGTTGGGAACCATGATTTTTCCCCAAAATTTGAGACACGCCATTCATCCGAACATGATAATGGTTGCTCATGCTATCTTCAACGGGGTCAAACATGGAACGTCGATCCAGTACTACACCTTAGCACCGATGATCCTTGCAGAAATTTACAGGGCCTTGGATAAATGTCAGAGTAGGAGCCGATCTTCCAAGGTTGCAACCTGATACTTTAGTGGTAGATGATGAAGCATTTACTCAAATCCCACAATCCCACTGAATCGGATCCAAAATGCCGGAGTGATCAATTCGCTTCTCATAGTTGGTGGTTACACCTCAATCACTTCAAAGCAGGGAATGGACAGCAATTTTGGATGCCAATGTTGAGTGGACTGCGAGAAGAAGATGTACAATGGTCCATTGATGATGTTGTTATGGGTGACACTATAATTCGGAGTAGAGAACTTCCTTTCTTTGTATTAGCCGGACTTAGGGGCACCCGACCATATGCTTCTGGCCGTGTTCTCAGGCAGTTAGGTTGTAACCAAGTTATTCCTCAAACAGGGGATATGAAGAAATTCGTGACAGACCACAAAGACTGTCAGGTATCCTTCGCTAGGATGATAATTCGAGATTGGAAGACTCGGAGGGTGGCAGGAGATAAGGTTCCCAATAGGTTTAATGTCAAGTGTAGTAATGCGTATAAAGAATGGTTGAAGAAGGAGCTTGCTGGAACAATCAAGCCTGGCCCGAACGTACCCTACTATATCAAGGATGTTGAAGCCGAAAATCAAGTCTTACGTCATCAACTCCAACAGGAGTATCTGGAAAATCATTTGGCCCACCAACGTCAACATTTGGAGGATACTAAAGTGATAGAACAACTTAGGCAGGAGCTCGATAAGGCAAGACAATGCATAATTGGATTGGATGATCGCATTGAAAAACAGATTCAAGCTATGGAGGGAACCGGTCACGCAGCAGAGGAGACTCAGTGGGCAAAGGACTACTTGTGGGAGAATAGGTACTTTATATGGCACGAGGTTGAAACAGCTAAAAGAGCAAAGATCGTCGATAGAACCAAAGCAGCCTAGAATTGTTATCCCCTGCGTGGGATTGATTTTCATCTTTGTATCGTTTCTTTAAAATTGAGGATTTATCTTTATGCCTAGAGTGTTTTTTTTATTATTATCCCCTGCGCGGGATTTATTTTACTTTTGTCTTTAAATGCTCGGATTTGTTTTGGGGATAAGAAAATGAGTTTGGGATAATGAGTTGCTTTTAAATTAATACACATCCTTTGATTCGTTAGGCCTACCCTTGGTAAAAAAAGGGCCACCTGCATTTAGGATACGCGATAACTGCTATAACTGTTTGCGTGATTATATTGCTGTTTGTGTGATTATGTTGCTTTATAAACCGTGAGCTAGTTTGTAACAATTACGTGCTTATTGATATACATGAATTACCTTCTAATTTGAAGAAACTAACGTGTTTGTTTTTGAGTAATTCTCCTTACAGGTAATTTAGAACTGATCTGTGTTGATAAACTGGCTGATCATCCTTACTTCACCAGATCCAGAGCCCATAAAGATCCCTCCCTTGATCAAAGTCAATCAAAAGGAAAAATGACAGACCATAATGATAATGCAAATATGACAGAAATCACCGTGACGGACCCTGCTACCATGCAACAGAACCAGCTGATTCAACAATTAATGCAACAAATTGTAGACATGAGAATGGAAATGAAAGCTGAAGTAAAAAAGTCTCAGGATTTGGCGAACTTGGCTATCGCCTCTAGTATTCCCGCTCTAGACGAAGGGAGGCCCTCACATCATTTCCCCTCTCCTCATCAGCCTATCCCCATCTCCCTTATACAAACTTCTCCCGTCATCAATGACGAGGGACCTTCCAAACCTTATCACACAGCACCACTCTTTCCCTGTAACCCAAATACTACCCAAATTGGCAAATCCTCCCAAATGACCCATGCTTCTCTCAACCAAACAATTCACCCTGAAAATCAACCCTCAGACCAATGTAACCCACCCACAACAAAAAGTCCACCTCCTAAAATCCCTTTCCATATTCCAATTCCCTCAAATCCACAAAATTCTCACGCCACCTATTCTGACTTCGACCATTATGAGGAGAAGGAAAAAGAAGAGAAGGCCAAACAAGAGATGTCTGAGTTGGATATTGAAGAAAAGATCGCTAGAGCCATGAAAACATTTCACTATGCGCCGGACGCCGTGGGCCTTGACTATGAAAACTTGTGCATTCACTCGGATCTGAACTTGCCGGAAGGGTTCAAAGTGCCGAAGTTTGATACTTTCAACGAGAGCGGGAATCCTCTAGCTCATTTGAGGGCATACTGTGACCAGTTAGTGGGAGTTGGGAAGAACGAAGCGCTGTTGATGCGACTCTTTAGCAGAAGTTTAAGTGGGAAGGCTCTATTATGGTTCACCTCCCAAGATGTTAATCGATGGGCCAGCTGGAGCGCCATGGCCAAGGACTTCATTGAGAATTTCGCTTATAATGTTGAGATAGTGCCAGATCGTTATTCGTTGGAAAGGATCAAGCAAAAATCAACAGAAAGCTACCGGGAATACGCATACAGGTGGAGGGAGACTGCTGCCAAAGTACAACCTCCCATGTCTGAAAAGGAGATTATAGAAGCATTTGTGCATTCACAAGAACCAGAAGTTTATGACAGATTGATTTTACTCGTGGGGGCGAAGTTTGCAGACATGGTGAAGGTCGGGGAACATATTGAGGATGGGTTGAAAACAGGCAAGATTGGCCGCATAGCAGCTTCAGCAGGAACACCTGGAACATTGAAAAAAAGGAAAGAGGATGTGTCACCCGTTTCCAGCATACGGGAAAGGAGGAGAGCCCCTAGCAGCCACCCCGAAAGGTCCACCCCCCAAACCTATCAACAACCAACCCCCGCCTTTCGTGCCCAGCCAAAATATCATCCCTCACTCCCAGACTGCCAGTCTCCCCCACCAAGTTGCTCCCATATACAACCAAATTATCCAAATCCCTCTACCATCTAGCAGGTCTAAATTTCCAAACCTCGCAGGCACATCATCAAACACCGCCACATCCAAGAGTCCAAATCTCTACACCCCCTCGTCGCAATCACCCCGACTACCGTCAAGTACCTCCACCTCCGCAAAATAACTACCAATCACCTAATCCAAAAAACCCTAGGGTGTTTACTCCTCTTGTCGAGAGTCGAACGAAACTGTTTGAGAGGTTGTTGGCTGCAGGTCTGATCCAACCTATTCCCCCGAAAGCCGCAGATACTAACTCTCGCTACTACCAAAGGGATCAGATTTGTGCATACCACTCCAACAGCGCTGGAAACGACACTGAATCTTGTATAAATCTGAAACACAAAATTCAAGACCTGATTAATCAGGACATAGTTGTTCTTCGTACTGTTGATCCCAATGTCAACAAAAACCCTTTGCCTGAACATGAAAGGAATACCGCCAGTATGATCGAAACGGAGGAGGATTGGTGTGAGTCCAAGGAGATAATACCAGAGTGCACAACGGGCTTAGAAAAGAGTGTGGCATCCCTGAGCATCATGGAGAAGCCAAAAGTAGAGATTCTAACACCTTATGAGGTGATTGCTACAACGCCTAAAGAACTCCCTAAAAGAAGTTGGAGATCCAGGTTTACGGTACAGTTAGAGGAACTTGGGAAGCAAGTAAGAAAGCTCCACGATATATAAGTGAAGCACAAGCAGAAGAATTTTGGAGAAGGATGCAGCCACAAGACTATCCTGTCATGAAATACTTAGAAAAGGTACCTAGTCAGATTTCTGTGTGGGCCCTGTTGATGAACTCGCAACGTCATAGACAGGCGCTTATGGGGACACTTGACAACGTCTATGTACCGGTTGGAATGAATAGTGATAACTTGACAGCAATGATAACCCAAGTTACCCGAGGACATCGCATTAGTTTTGGTGATGATGAATTACCATTCGAAAGGGAGATGCCTAACAAGCCACTTCACGTCACAATTAAATGCCGAGGAATGGTCTTGAATTGCGTCTTAATTGATGACGGATCTGGTTTGAATATTTGCCCTCTGTCCACCCTTGAGCGTTGAGCTATGATGTGGGGAAAGTTCAGCAAAGTCAGGTTTGCGTGAGAGCATTTGATAGCAGTAGAAGAAATACAATGGGGGCAGTAAATCTAACGATTTGTATGGGGCCTGTAGAATTTGATGTCGAATTCCAAGTGATGGATATAGTTACTAGCTACAACATGTTGCTAGGTAGACCTTGGATCCACACGGCAAGAGCAGTGCCTTCCACCCTTCATCAAATGATCAAATTCATTTGGAATGATCAGGAGATAGTCATTCATGGTGAAGGAATCCATTCAAATATTTACACACCTATCGTCAATGATATCGCCAGGGGATCAGATTTTCACGCCATGGAAATAGTGAACGCCACTAAGGGTGACTGGACATCAAGACCTCCTATGCCTGCTGTGTACAAGATGATAGCTACGGTAATGTTGAGGAATGGATTTGAACCCGGCTTTGGATTAGGGAGACGTTTACAGGGCATCACTGAGCCCATTTTGTTGTCAACGAAGCAGTCAAGATTCGGTTTGGGATACACCGCCATGATAGAAGACAAATTGGGGTTTCAGAATCAGAATGATGGTCAAACTTTAGCTCGGCCGATACCACATTTGTACCTATCATTTCCGATCCGAGAATGCCTCGATGATGATGGTCTTGGGGGAGGGATCTGGGACATGTTCGAGGATGTGGATGCAGTTGATGATGATGATACAGACCAGTCGCTAAGAGGCCAAGGCACAGAGTTAGATGGTCGAGAACCGGAAGGGGCAGCTGCCTCATCACTAATTCCCCGCTTGTCTTGGTAGACAGAATTGTTTTAAATTATCCACTGTTTTAAAATGGTTGGCAGTCTTTTAGAGGCCTGCAATCTTTTACTTCAATTATATATGGTCTTGTACCCTTTTAAAAGAAAGATTGACTTTCAGTTAAGGCCAATGTTTCCACTTTATTTTTTTAAATGAATGGTTCCTGTGTTTGCACTTAATCTTCATCTCATATTCTATTATTTTTTTTATCTAATTATGCTTATTTGTGATACAGTTTAAACAATTTTAAATATGCCCATGTCATATCAAAAGTCGAATGAACTAAATGAAGCAGATGACCTTGAGTTTGAAGGACACGATGAGGGAACCCCAATTTTTGAACATATGGCCCAGGAATTAAGAGAGTTCGAAAATCGAGACAAGCCTAACCTGGATGAAACTGAGATAGTGAATTTAGGGAATGAAGAATGTATTAGGGAGACCGGAATCAGTGTACATTTGAGTGATGTCCAAAAGCAAGAGATCGTCAATTTGCTCAAAGAGTACGTAGATGTGTTTGCTTGGTTATATGCATAGGTCTGAGTACCGATATTGTCTCTCACAACTTGCCAATCAACCCTGGGTTCAATCTGATAAAACAGAAAAGGAGGAAATTCAAGCCAGATTTAAGTCTAAAAATCAAGGAGGAAGTTACTAAACAGATACAATCCAAAGTAGTCGAGGTGACGCAATATCCTACTTGGTTGGCTAACATTGTCTCGGTGCCTAAGAAAGACGGGAAGATTCGGATCTGCGTTGATTACAGGGATCTCAATAAAGCCAGTCCCAAGGATGATTTCCATTGCTAAGCATCCACATCCTCATTGACAATTGTGCTAAACATGAGATGCAATCAATAGTGGATTGTTTTGCGGGATATCATCAAATTTTAATGGATGAGGAGGATGCAGAGAAGACAACTTTTATAACGCCTTGGGGTGTATACCATTATAGGGTGATGCCATTTGGTCTCAAGAATGCAGGAGCTACTTACATGAGAGCCATGACAGCTCTTTCCATGACATGATTCACAAGGAGATTGAGGTTTACGTGGATGATGTCATTATCAAGTCACGAGAGCGTTCGGATCATCCGGCTCATTTAAGGAAATTCTTTGATCACCTACGCCAGTACAACTTGAAAGTAAATCCTGCCAAGTGTGCTTTCGGAGTGCCCCTTGGTAAGTTATTAGGGTTTATAGTCAGCCGAAGAGGCATTGAGCTTGACACTTCCAAAATCAAGGCCATCCAGGATTTACCTCCGCCAAGGACAAAGAAGGAGGTCATGAGTTTCTTGGGGAGATTGAATTACATCAGCCGGTTCATAGCCCAATCCACATTGATTTACGATCCTATCTTCAAAATGTTAAAAAAGGATGCACTGACAAGATGGAATGAGGAATGCCAGACTGCTTTTGATACTATCAAGAGTTATCTGTCCAACCCGCCAGTCCTGGTACCTCCACGAGAAGGGAGTCCACTGCTGTTATATTTATCAGTTTCTAAAAATGCATTTGGATGTGTGTTAGGCCAGCAAGATGAAACCCGAAAGAAAGAATGGGCCATCTACTATTTGAGCAAGAAGTTCACCCCATACGAGGCTCGGTATACATGTTTGGAAAAGACGTGTTGTGCTTTGACTTGGATTGCTCAAAAATTGAGGCATTACTTGTCTTCTTACACTACATACCTCATCTCAAATGTGGATCCGTTAAAATATATCTTTCAGAAGGCGATGCCAACAGAGAGATTGGCCAAATGGCAAATGCTATTGAGAGAGTTCAACATTGTGTACGTCACTCAGAAGGCAGTCAAGGAACAACGGCTAGAAATTTTGACGGGCTTGGTAGGCCTAAATTTAGAATTAAGATAGGTTGGAGGATTGGGCCTGCCAAAACCCATTTTAATTTATTATCGTCTATTATTATTTGCTATGCTATTTGTTGCTAACATTAACTTATTGCTTGTATCTATTGGTTTCAATCTAATTTGAATTCCCCAACAGGTCAAATTATTTATGTTAATAATTTTTTTATTTTTTTTCTTTTTTTTTTTAAAAAAGAGTTTTGCATAAAAATAAATAATAACAAAAGTAAATAAATAAATAAAAATGTGATTTTATATTTTATTTCAATTTTCAAAATATAACCAACTTCCTTTAAGTTTAGTCGACTACTTTCAATTTTGTCAAGTCTAGTTAAACCCTTTTTAAATTTATTTAATTTGTAAACTAGTCAACTTTTTGAAGTCAATTAAGTTTTTTTAAAGTTAGTCAACTTCCTAATTGCCGGATAACCGCATTTAGCGGCCATTTCGAGTGAGTAAAACCTTCTCGAAGTGGAAATATGAACCCGAACTTTTCTCTGGATTTTAAAAGATTTTTCTGTTAGGTCTTTTAAATGTTTTACTGGTTTCCTAATTATCCTTAAAATAAGGTGCCGACTCTGTTTTTTTTTTGTTTTTTCCTTCGAAAATTGGGTTTTCTCTTAAATTAATTGAGTTTAAAAACTGATTTTTGATTGATTTTCTTTTTTCCAAAAAAGTCATTTTTCAGTATAACACATATAATTTAAAATCATATTTCATTATTAGTTCAAGTCAATTGTATTTCTCTTGCCTCTCTCTTTAAGATCTGTCTCGCCTCTCATTCGTAGATTTTTTTTCTCATCCCTCTCTCAATCTCACTCACTTCTCTCGTTCTTCTAACATTTAGCTATGAATCGTAATTAAACTTTTAGTTATAGATCTCTAATAAATCACTCGATCCCATTGCATT
The DNA here is from genome assembly GCA_026153255.1 of Solanum medicagineum. Classification (NCBI taxonomy): domain Eukaryota; kingdom Viridiplantae; phylum Streptophyta; class Magnoliopsida; order Solanales; family Solanaceae; genus Solanum; species Solanum medicagineum. Next base: position 6,497,505 of record JAPFFP010000089.1, read on the forward strand.
TTTTATTGTGCTATTAGGACCTACTTATTATAGTCTCTACTATTATTTTTCTTATGGTCATTTAAATCTTTTATGACAGTCAATTCTTGATTATGAAAAATTTAACCTACTTATTTGTTAGCATTATATATATACTCTAGCAGATAAGTGGAAATATTACTTTCTTTCATTATCCTTTAAAAAGAAAAATAATTCTCTTCCTATTTTTCGAACAAAGGACTCGTAGTATGTATCAATTTTTTTCCTCTTAAATTTCTTTCACATGTTTACACTTAAAGTTTGACAGAACTCAATAGTTTATTTATTGAGAACGAGATGTCCAATAAAAAGAATAATGAGTCTTGATTGAAGATTTAAACATCTCATGTACCTAATTTCTTGGTGGTACTACTCATGCTTACCAGTAATTAAAACAGTATTCGTAAACAAAATTATTTGCTCATGTATTATCATTATTTAATTAAAAAAAGAGAATTCAAATCAAAATCGAATTTGAAATTAAAAGTCAATCAATATTTTATTATTCAAGTATGACAATGTTGCGTTTGCTTAATCTAAGAAGAACACTTCTAACTGTTGTTAGTATCTAACAATTACTAATATGAATAAAATTTAAATTTTATTAATACTACTAATCCTTCCTATTGTACAAATTTAAACACAGAGTGTATTGAACTATTTAAGGTAGTGGTTAAGTATTTTTACTCAATAAATTATTTATGCTAGTATTTTGTTTCTTACATAAGCCTATTAATGCAAGTTTCATTGCTAACCAAAATTTTAAAAAAATCTCACGTAAGGGGAAAAGCAAATTAATTACCATATAATTTAGTACTCCTTATATTTAGGGTTCCTTAGTTTGTCCATGGATTATCATATACTTTATGATTTCTTATATTATAAAGACAAATTAAATAATAATTTGAGGAAAAAAAAAAAAGCAAAAAGACGATTTTGCCTGGAAAAAAAAATTCTTAATGGCAAAAAGTTTGAACGATATTATTAAGACTTTCACACTTTTAGTATAGTATAGATTTAATCCTTGTTATTATTTAATGGGTCAATAATATTCTTGTAATCATATAAAACTTATTAAAATATAAATTTTATAAAATGATTCAAATTATATTAAATTCAAAATATATTAATCCGAAATGCATATTGTGGATTAATATAATTGGGTTAATTAATTAAGTCCAATAAAACATGAACTTATTTAAAAGCCCAAATTCATGATTTGGGCTACAAAAGATGGCCCACCTTATTAAGCCCAATATCTTCTCATCCTAGAGGCCCACTTGATGCCACATGTCGGATGACGTGGCATGCCAAGTCAAACAAAGAAGTCAATAGGATCACGCCATGTGTCAAAATGACATGACATTTCTATCTCAATCAAAGGCCAATAAAAATATGCCACATGTACAGGTGATGTGTCCGATCAATCAAATATCGCCATGTCACTTTGAAAAGAAACTTATTCTTATCACTTTTCCTGCACCATATCACCTTAAATCTGATTGGTTGGAAGAAAGCCCGATTCCATTTTAACTCCTCTATTCTACAACTATATATAGGGGTCCTCATAATTCACAATTCACATAAAGAATTCTAACAAGAAGCTAAAGAGAGGTCGTGGATTAAACGCTGCAGATTTCTCTTTAACAATTCACATCAAGAATTCTAACAAGAAGCTAAAGAGAGCTCGTGGATCAAACACTGCAGATTTCTCTACAAGCAACAAGAATTCAAGAAATCAAGCATTCAAATTCAAGAATGCATCAAGATCAAGACCATCGAATTCAAGAACAAGCCCAAAAGCCCTTGGATTCAAGTACAAGTCAAGATCAAGTTCTAGTTCACCAAATCATTTAATCAAGATCAAGACCACCGAATTCAAGATCAAGCCCAAGAGCCCTTGAATTCAAGTACAAGTAAGATCAAATTCATAAAGTTTTTACAAGATTCAAGATCAAGCTAAAGAGCCCTTGAATCTATATTTGAAAAACAGAATAAGAGGATTCATAGAGATTATAGAACTGACTTCTTGAAATATACAACGATTGTTGCAATCTTTTTTCGTTCCTTGATTAATATTTTCTTGACACGAATTTTATTGTCATACAAGTTCTGGCACGCCAAGTAGGACAATCTCTACCTCTCATCTCAACTTTTCAAGCATCAAAGAATATTGAAATGACTTCCAAGAAGATCTCCTAATCAACTTCCTCCAAGACTGCTGATTCGAATTTCTCCGCTAAAGTAAAGGAAATCCTAGGTGTTACTTTTGGATGTGTTGGAGCTGTTACAAGGAGCAAAGCCACTATGCTAGAACAACAAACACTGTTGAGTGTTGTCCGTACCAACCCTGATTTTGGATCTTCAACTCCAAAAGGATCAAGATCCTCTACAAATGCTACAGAAGGAGGAAGTAGTATTGATGAGAAGATCAAATGGAATTTGGCTCTACTTGAGGTCTCTGGTTCCAAGAACTCTATCGCAAAGAAGAACCATGAATCATACAATGAGTCTTCTCCCTATGCATCGCGTAATGTGAGCCCTTTGAATATAAACTTTCATAATAATCTATGCTACTCCTCGATGTCTCCAACAATTATGCAAGCGATGACAACTAATGCTTCATCCATGGAGGAATAACTTGCAAATCTAGCAAAGATAGTTGAATGATTGACCAAACATGTATAACACCAAGAGTCTTGCATTAATAAGTTGATGGATAGGGTAGATGACTTATTAGATGGAGAAGTCTAGCCATGCACCTAGGAAGGGTAGACTGAAAATCTTGTAAAGCAAGCACCATCTATCAAGGAAATGCCAGTTTCTTCCGAAGGGATTATCTCACTTGATCAATTACAGGAGTTCATCGAAGGGACCATCAAAGACAAGTATGAAGTCTCCACCAAGTGTATGCAGAGCCTTACACTGCAAGGATTGATAGCCTTAAAATACCTGCTGTAACACCCCACACCTTATAATATTAGTACAATTCAAAGGAAGCATGACATGAAGGGGACAAATTGACATTTAAT
>JAPFFP010000089.1:6502248-6512978 GCA_026153255.1 Solanum medicagineum
ATGCAGCTGATACACATATGTAATTGTATATTGGCAAGAAATTGCAGAGAGAGAGGCGAGAGGAGAGAGGAGAGAGGAGAGAGGCGAGAGGCGAGAGAGGAGAGAGAAATAGCAACAAAATTCTAACTATAGCGATAAATTGCAAATATTTCAAACTATAGTGGTATAATGTAAATACATATCTTATATTTACTTAGTTACGTATTGTTTCCAATTAATAATTAATTACGTGGGCTTAATTTCTTAAACAGTCGTTACTGACTAATTGTGGAAAAGAGTGCAACCATAATGGTCCAACCAATCCACTTTGTTCGAGGGACATGCATACTTTCAATTGGGTTAGCTCTCACTCATTTTTTCTTTTTCTTTTTGTGGAAGAGTAATTTTGATTGCCAAGTCAATAGTTAAGAGCCATTGATGTATTAATGCAGTTGATTAAGGATATTTATCAATATAATATCCTAGAGTCCCCTTGTCATCTTGTATCACATGATTCAAGAAGATCATTGGGTGAGAATATTCAAAAGCTCAAAAATCCAGCTAAATTTTTCGGAGTTAATGTCGAGTAACTTGCTATTATTTTTAAGATTTACTTCAGTTTGCATTTACTATTTGAGATTTTCTTTGACTTATTCTATGGATGGGAGCTTGGTCTTTAAAACTCTGCTCTAAAGTCGAGGTTAGTTCCCAAATCAGGGTCGAAGCTCAAATTCTAGGTCAAAGTCGAGATCGACTCTCAAGTTCTAGTCCAAAATTGGGTCTCGAGTACTCAGTTAGGGTTGGGTCTCAAGTTCTAAGTTAAAATCGAGTCTTGGGTTCTAAACTAGGTTTAGGGTCTTGGGTTGGTCTCGAGTTTCAAATTAAAGATATGTCTTGAGCCTAAATAGGCTCCAGGTCTCAAATTAGAGTTAGGGTCGAGTGGGATCTTGGTCTCGATCGGGGCTAGGCCTCGAGTTTTTGGTCAAAGTCGAGTCTCAGGTCTCAAGTGATGGTTGAGTCGAGTATCGATCCCAAGTCATACATGGTTGGGGTCGAATTTGGTTCTATAGTCTCAAGTTCCATGCAAACTTTAGTCTCGAGTTTTGTGTCGAGGTCGCCTTTCAAGTCCCAATTCAGGATCCGATCTCAGGTTCAAGTCAAAGTTGGGTCTCGACTCTTGGGTTTTCGATTAAAATCAAGGTCGGATTTTGACTTCTACTATCAAATTAAACTTTTAATTCTTTTTTTTAAGGAAGAATGGCACGAACTCTCCGTGATTTGGGCCAATGATAAAAATGTACGAGACGCTCTACTTGTTCGAGAGGTATAATTATTTAAATTATCAAAGTATTTCTTTAAAATTAAAACTTAGATATCATTTACTAAAATACAAAAAAATCACTCTTCAAAAGATTAGTGGAGTATGGGAACGATGCAGGAGCAACTTGTCTTTTGCAACAATTATCAACAATACCATACCATATCATGCAAACCTAAGTCACAAAGGCTTTAGGTCTCTTATTTTCAGGTACTTATTAAACTATTATATTTTATTGTTAATATCATAAATAAATAATTCTCTAAACATATTTTTGATGTATTGGTGAATATAAATAATTTTCTTTTGATTTTAACATTTTTTGTTTTCAATTATTGATGATTGGAGGCCATGGATTGTTGATGATCAAGTTGCAGGGTGAGTAAATATTTCTTTAAATATTCTTTATATAATTTAATATTGTGAAAAAAAGGTAAAATGTAAATAATTAATTAATTTAAGCTTTATTATTATCTAGTTATACAAGAAGTTACTCCAACCAAATGACGTTTGCGACCGTCAAGGTAAGACTAACTAACTTCATTTTGATTTTAGTTTTTCGAAAACGGATAGTGTTTGATTTGGGTTCAGCTTTGTTTGGAGAAATAATTAAATCGAACTGATAAATTATATATATATATATTTTATAATTATACATATATAACACATTCTTTTTAAAAACAACTTTAATGATCTTATATACATTTTCATCAAATTTTATAGTAAATTTAGTGATTGAAAGTTGTATAATATCAGTTTTTCTAACTATTTTTCATTTTGAATGAATTGTTATCACTTTTTTTTCCCGTTTTGAATGTATCATTATTTTTATTTTTTTATATGGTTAATAATTGAATAACTGAACCGAACCAAACCAAATCAAATTAAAACCAATAAGTATATATCATAACTGGTTTGGTTTGATTATGAGATTTTAAAAACCGATTAAGTTGATTTGGTTCTAATTCTGGCCAATAACCGATCCAAATTGAGCCATGAACACCTCTAAATTTAATGCTTATAACGCACTTGATCACTCCGCTAAAAATAAAGATAAATCATTACCCAAACATACAAAAATATATAAACACATTAATGATGTATATTATACATTAGGCAAAATACATAAATTAGCTTGTTAACTTGGAGTCAATCCAACTTATGATTCGACTTCAAGTTAAAGAGTTAATTTATATTCTGCCTATACATTACCATACAAAAATATACATTTACATTCTATTTATAATTTTGTTTGATGCATTTTTACTTCAGGGTGGAGGGCATACTGCCTCAGAGTGGAAACCTATGGAGTGTCTTGCTATGTTAAAGCGTTGGTTATCCCATGTACCACTCTAATTAATTTTAGGATCTTTAATAAAATTTTTAGTTGATTTTATGAGTCTAGAAAATAATTGGGGAATCTTCGTAGCTCAGTTGGTTGACTATCTGAACTTTCACTTTGTTGGTGAGGGTTCGATTCCCCATATTGTAATCCCCTCCCCGTTTCCCCTTCCCCTACCCCCAATTTTGAGAAAAAAAAAATAGAGGTTCTTTTTGTAGGATTTTAGTTATACATATTGATAGTTTAATGTATTCATGTATCATCAGCTCAATTTATATGCTTGTGATTGATTATTATCTTATTTTTCCGGATTATCATATAAGATTTGATATATGAAAAATTACTTGTACCGTTAGACAATTAATTTCATGTTATAAATAATTTATCTATCATCAATGTATATGACTTAAAGTGGCTCCCAAAATTTTCATTCAGTTTAACATTGGGAAAATTTTTGTATATATACAAATAAAATAAAATAAAATAAAAAGTTTATGAAGAAGATAGTTGATTCTTTTTTCCTTACAAAAACTAACTCAAGAAAGTCATAGGTTCAACACAATTCAAATCAGCTCATATTTTTTTTTTGCCACCATTTTTTTTTACAAAAAAAGTTTATCTTATTTATTTTGTTGTGACTCTTATATCAAAAAAGAATTTTCTTTTTATGAAATTATCCCTTCAATATAATAAATATGATGTTTTGAAAAAATTAATAGGGAAATAATTATAATTAATGATAAGGGTAAATTAGGAATTAAGTATAAAATTGTCTTTTGATTTGGATAAGTATTGTTGGACATCTCAAAAAAATAAGTAAAGATGGACGGGGGAGTATTTCCTTTTTACACTATTATCTGGTAAAAAACGCAGTCAACAATAACACTTTATTTTTTTTAGATAAATATTGACATAATTTTGATAAAGACTAATAACAATTAAAAATAAAGACTCTCTAATATGGTTATTATGACATTAACACTTTAGTTTTGACTTTTGAGATAAATATTGACATAATTTTGATAAAGACTAATAAAAATTAAAAATAAAGATTCTTTAATATGATTATTATGACATATTGGTAATTGAATGTAGATAGTTTTTTTTACTCTATTATCTGATTTGGTCAAAAAAAACATAGTCAACAATAACACTTTAGTTTTGAGATAAATATTGACATAATTTTGATAAAGACTAATACCAATTAAAAATATTGACTTTTTTTATTAAAAATAAAGACTCTTTAAATATGGTTATTATGATATATTGATTATTGAATGTAGATAGTTTTTTTTACACTATTATCTGATCTGATTAAAAATATAGTCAACGATAACACTTAATTTTTTAGATACTTTCTCTTTTTTGAAACACTTATTCAAAAATATTTATGAGAAGTTGATAGTAAATATCTACACAAGAGATTTTCCATTGACTAACTTTTTAATAACAAAAGAATTTTCTTTGACTAAAATGAAACATTACCTCAATGCCTCAAATGCTTCCGCCGCGGGGTAAGTACTGAACTAGACACTATATATAGAGAGAGAAGAGAAGCACTATCTACACCCACACAAAGCAAAGCAAAACTTCCCTTCTATACAATATGGAAAAGAAATTGTTGACTACTTTTTTCCTAGCCATCTTATTGTTCTATTCATGTGGTTAGTGTCTTTTTCTCTCTTTCTAAATCTATCTCAATATATAATTATTTTAATCTTTCATTGCAACAACATTACCCCAATGTCTCAAAGGCTCCCGCCCATTGCGGTATGAGGGGGGGTCGGGTGTACGCAACCTGTCTCCTATGTTTAAAAACATAGCGCGACTGCTTCCGGATATTTTAATCTTTCATTATGAAATATAATATTTAATTAATTATTTAATTTATATATATTTTTCATTCTTATAAATTTTTCATTTTCAGATCTAGTGATAGGACAAGGCTGCAGTACTTCAGATGATTGTGATCCTACCATGTGTTATATTGGGATAATAGCAATTCCTCCAAGATGTGTTGATGGCAAATGTGTTTGTAATGTTTCAAAGACATTACAAAATAATAGAGTTAATAGAAAAGTTACCTTATAGAATTCTTCCTACTATGGAAGCTATTGGACTTTGTTCAAGTGAATTTAATGTTTAATATTAATTTATGAAAATTATTGCTATATTTGAAGGAGTGTTACAATTTCAAATTATGTTTTCAATTAAATTTTTATATTTATTGTTTATAAATAAAGGCAAATAGTACATATTTAGATATGGAGGAAAATAAAAAATTAAAATTATTTAGTACTCAAATTTAGAGAATTAGTTGTATGTTAAAAAATATGAGGCTTTATATTATACTTGGTAGGTACAAATTCATACTGGATTTTCCTCAATTTTTTATCATGTTAAAATTAAAAAAAACTACTATTCCTCACGTCCTAAAATAAATGTCACTTTAGTTCATTTGAAATTCTATTAATCAATGGAGGATATGTCAATTCTTCGATAATATTCTGGAATTTGAAATTCAGAGCAACAGTACATTAAGTTTTATGTTGAAGTAACAATGATAAAATCTACCACAAATTTTAAAAATTTAGTCACTCAAATTTCAAATCAACTAAAAACTAAATGTTCTCAAAGTGTCGAGAGTGTAACATGCTGAAGTTTTTTTCTTAGCTAAAATTGAGTCATCCGTTATATGCACATAAGGTTATACCAAATGATTTTTAATTGAACATAGGTTTTAACGTCAATCCTATAGTGTGGAAATAGATTTAAAAATGAGTTAAGATCACAATAACCCTATAATGCGAAGTTAAAGTAAAAAGCTCCCTTACTGATTGAGTTTTGATAGGTGATTGTATAAAAGTTAAGTGACACAATGACTTATAAGTTACACACACACATATGATGATATCAAATTTTAAGTATTTAAAGTTTATTAGATGTGGTCTAGGGCCATAAAGGATCTTTTATATCAAGTCAAGTCTAAATAGTTCCTAGTGACCAAGTTTTGCACGAGTTCATCGAAGGGTCAACTTCAAATGACCATATATCCTAGAATACAAAGAATTAGGTGGACCACAACCTATCAAATTAAAGGTTTTTGAATCCTCTTTCCAACGCCACCAAGATTGCCTCATTCGGAGTTCGGAATAAAAGGTTATGACTGTTTTACTGAAGACTATCAGTGCAGAGTTTTTTGGGTCACCATCTACAAACCCTTAATTACAGGGTCGTAAATGGGTTGATGAGTCATAGACTTGGCTTCAAAAAAATCTTTTCCGAGTTAGTTTTTGAATTTCAAAGTTTACGGATCCAATTACAGGTCGTAGATGCTTCTACAAGTCGTAGTTTGGACTTGTAGAATTGATCTCAGGACCCCAAAATCTACTCAATTTTTACGAATGGATTTCTATGGTCCATAGTCAATGAACTCCCTGAACAACAGTTTAAAAAGGGTTTCGCAAAGCTCATTTTAGACCTAACAGTATGTCGAAAAAAACACTCATTTCTTCCATTTTTGAATTATAAAAGCTTGGGTGGACAATATTTGAAGAAAATCTTGCAGAAAAAAAGTTTGGATGAGTATTTATAACTTATAACTTTGAATTTTCATTACTTACTTTATGATTTGAGCCCCAAATTTCTTGATTTTAGTTCCAAATTTCATGATTTTCAAGAACTCCTAATTTGAAGAAAATTGGTGATTTTCAACTCGTTTTTCACTCAAATTTTATGAAATTTTCACTCATGAGTTCTATTTTTCATATAGAACATGATCCTACACTCAATTTTTAGATCTGACATTTTTGAGATTTAATTAATTATTTGGACGATTTTACCATGGGTCCTGATTATGGTATTATCGGTATCACTGGACGCCTTATGATGTGTAGATTGCAATCTTAATTATGATTGGACGATTTGGAGTCAATTTTTGTGAGTCCCTCTTTTAGTTGATGTATTCATGTGCGATTCAGCCTCGAGGTAGGTTTAGCTAATCCTTTTTTGGGACTGGGATAATATAGTTAAATATTTGTATATTATAGACACTATGGAATGGGGTTACATCATGTACCTATGTGAAGAATTATCGATGTGATGACCGCGTGGGGGTAGTCATGCAAAGTTGTGAATGTGTATTATATTGTGATTATGGCTTGTGGGGAAAAAAAGAGAATACTTGTGTTTTATGACTGAGAACCATGGCTATCAATGAGATTTATGTACATACATATAAAGGTGAATAATTTAATGAAATTGTTGCGATTTGAGGATACTGTGATATTTATTATATATGTGATAATGAATATTCTTGTCTTGTATTCCATTTGCATATTGTAGTAGTTGGGGAAATCTGAGAATTGAGAACCATTTTTCCATAAGAAAATAAGAAATGGTTAAAATTTTTGATGCAGTTTTAAGGCAGGATAGTGGATACACTGTGATATGTGATAACTCTTGACCATTAGGAGGTGTTAAGGAGATATGAGATATTGAAATTATGATTTAGATTGATATATGTTCTGCGAGGCCCCATGGGTCCTGCCTGAAATCACAACTCGGCACTTGTATATGATAAGTTGTGTGACAATCTTGATTCTACCTTGCATTGCATATATTGCATCATCATTAACATTGTTGCACTACTGAATTTGAGTGAAACATTGTATCGTGATTTTGTTTATGTGCTTCTATACTGTATAATATATAGTTACATATATATTGAAGACACTTTGCTGGACTGATTTTTCTAGTGCAGGTGGACGTTCTTAGTATATTTCATGCTTTATTTAATTCTTCTTTCCAAATTGTTTAAGCCTATCGAGTACATATTGTATATTCACCACTACTTCTTCTCTCTCGTAGCTTCCAGTCAACGATTTTCATGTGTGCGATTGATTTTCGATTGTGAAGTTGACTCTACTTCTATCTAGTGATAAGGCATAGAGTCTCGAGCCCCCAAAATGTTATTTTTTCATGCTTTAGTAGTCTTTATTGTACTCTTAAGACTATGATGTATTTATTTCTATTCAATTGATTAGATGTTCTTTTGCACTTGTGACACCAGGCTTTGAATGTTAATTAAGTTTAGTGATGTATTTTCGTATCTATCTATCTATAAAGCTGCTATTACTTTTTATTTTGGGATTTATGGTCATTCAGTCAATATTCATTTTTGGATTGTGACAATATATAATGTCGAGGTAATTTGATTTCGAATTAACTTTTTAAAATTAAAACTAACTCAATCCAAGTATAATCGTTTGTTTTTTTCAATTTGATTTTATTCATCCTTACTTAATATAATAAATAATATAATCAAATTAAAAAATATTATCATAACTAATTTGTACATAATTAATAAACCATGTTTAATACTATTTTATTCTCCCTCTGGTTTCTTTTATATTTCAGCTTTTGTAATTGCACTTGCATTAAGAAAAAAAGTGATTTTACTATTTTATCCTTCTTTAATGTTCATTAATTATTTTTTTAATTATTCTAGTTGGTCATATATATCTTTTTAAAGATTAATAACTATATAGGGTAAAATAGCAAAGATGGTATCATGTGCATTGATTTTGTGAAATAATAATATTAATAATTATTTATTTATAATAAAAACGATATATAAAAAGGACCAGAGGGAGTACGTGATATCAAACGACCCCGGGTGCATTTAGAAAGGCCAAAGCATGCTCCATTGCAAAAAGAAAAAAAAATTAGAGGCAAACCTATGATTTGCCTATTTATTCTTTATTTAACGAGAAAAAATTGGGCTCTTTCATTTTGATCTTATCTATTATATGTTGAAAAATTATTAAACCATAACATGATTGGACAAATATAATAAGTTTAGGCCATATTTTGTAAACTTTGTGCTTCGCATGGGAGGATTAATAATTAAAGAAATAATAGTGACGAGTACTCTTTATAAAGACAAACATTTAAAAAAGATTAATCCAAGTAAAAACAATGTGAGAAAAACAAAATTCTAGTTAATAAACAGTAAAATAGCACACACAAGAAAATATATATTACTCTCTCTGTCTCAAATTAATTGAATTTTTAATATTTTTTTCAAGGTTCAAAGTTGAATTATTCAAAGTTCAAGATGAATGTTTGAAATTTTTTCATATTTGCCTTTTCATTTATTGAAATTTTATAGTTTCTGGGAGATAAATTACACTACATATTTATATTTTTACAAAGGGCAATAGTGGAAAGTATAGAGTAAATTTTGTCTCTGAATGTTTTTCTTAATATGTGTCATTACTCAACAAATTCAATTAAAATGTGACAGAGGGAATATTAAGTTAAAATTAAACATAATGCATCCACTAATGATGTGTCAGAACAGGACAGGAGATACATTATTATATATACGTGTGTTATACACACGTATATGCTCTTTCTGTTTTAAAAAGAATGATCTGACTTGACTTGGCATAAAAAATTTGAGAAAATAAAGAAGATTTTGTAATCCTATAGTCCTAAATTAAAGCTATGTCAAATACATTAAAATGTCATTTAATCTTATACTCTTAAACATGCCACGTCGAAAGCTAAAATTAAAATGTTATCAAAAAAGCAAAGGGATCTGTAACAACCCAACCCGCTAGTGATATTGTCTGCTTTCCGCGTAGGCTCGCACAACTTTAAAATGCATTACTTGTAGGTAAGACATGTTTACTTATATACCTAGCATCTCTCCTAGGCACGGAATTTGCCTAGACTTGGCACTAAGGTTTGCCCCCTCACCGAGATTTATCTAAACTGAATTGAACTCTGGCCCATATCGACAAGACTGACACAAGAATGACTCTGATAGTATCAGTAATGATCCAACCTGTTAGTGATATTGTCTACTTTGAGCCTACGCCCACACAACTTTAAAACGTGTCACTAGTAGATAACACATGTTTACTTATATACTCTGCATCTCTTTTGTGTTTTGTTGATGTGAGACTTCTCATCTTAAGATCAGTTGTTACATGATCTTTCTTTTTTAAACATACTAAACAGAAAACGAGGTCAACCTTTCTTGATCGAGGGGGTGGGGGGTGGGGGAGTATGAGCCTATATCAATATGGGCAAATATATGTTCTCGAGACATTGATAAAATTTGAAAAATCAATCAAATATTTTAAGTTTATAGTGTGTATAGTGTTTGCAAGGGCAAATGTCACATGCATTCAAACTTCAAAGAGTCACAACTAACTAGCACTATTATCCTTAGACGTCAAATTTTGACATTTGTGGGTGAGTTTAATAAGTTTATACAAATAAATTAACATAATTTAATGATCTTTCTTTATTACTCAAAAAAATAATGACTAGTTAACTTAACCCAAAAATAGGCATTCTTTACCAAAGAAAGTGACTATTAGTCTGATTATATTGACTATTTCAGGAGGAAAAAAACCTTAACGCGCCTATATATAGTATCAATCAAATGATTAATAAAAATTAAATTAATAATTATTCAAACGTCATTTGATAGAGATGAGGAATCATTGAAAATTTAAATGTTCCATCATTAGAAGAATTAAATAGGTAAATATTAATTATATCCTTAATTTTATTTTAAAAAGTTAATTTCCCCTCCAACTTTAAATTTAAAATATCGTCGTTTTTTTTATAATGAATTAGATAATACGATATCTAAAAATCATAACATGTTATTTTTATAAAAATTAGTAATAACACAATTATCAAGTACTCTCTCCATTTCAGATTAATCAAATTTTTTTAGACTTTTTTCAATGTCCAAAATCTTTAAATTGTTCAAATTTCAAAGTTTGAATGTTTGAAACTTTTTTCATATTTGTCCTTACATTTATTGAACTTTTATATAGAGATAAATTACTCTACATATTTATGATTTTACAAAGGGCAATAGTGAAAAGTATGATGTATTTTTCTTAATATGTGTATATTAACTCACAATTCAATCAAAATGGGACAGAAGAAGTACTATAATTCAACAAATTACAATTAGTTACGAGATTCATCAATATTAAAAAAACAAATAATAAATAATGAATAATAATAATAATAGTAGCTAATTATTTTTTAATATAATTT
>JAPFFP010000089.1:6513078-6524853 GCA_026153255.1 Solanum medicagineum
GTAGCTAATTATTTTTTAATATAATTTTTTAAATATTTTATGAGATAATTAAAATAGGACAGAGAGAATATATGATCTATAAATAAACCTTTCCTCCCTTTAAATTTCAACTACATAAAAATAACAAACAAAGAAACCCCACTACCCTTTCCAAATATAACAATGCATCAAGAAAATTCAATGGACTTTGATCTAAGCTTTCTTGATTCAGAGCTAGAACATCAATTCAATTGCTCAAACTCAATCTCCTCCGTTGATCATACGTGGGAAAAAATAAATGAAAACAAAGATAATATTCTTCGTTCATCATCACAAGTATCGAATAACTGGAAGAGATATAGAGGCGTGCGTAGGCGACCGTGGGGAAAATTTGCTGCCGAAATTAGAGATCCAAAAAGAAAAGGCGCTAGGCTTTGGCTTGGAACATACGAGACCGCCGACGATGCTGCGTTGGCTTATGACAGAGCCGCGTTTAAATTGAGGGGTACACGTGCTATATTAAATTTTCCTCACTTGATTGACACGAACGTCGCTGAGCTGAACAGAGTTCAGCCTAAGCGGCGTTCGCGGTCACCCCAAATAAATAAGGAGGAAGAAATTCCGAGTCCGAAAAGGAGAAATGCTCAGCTAATAAACAGCCTAGCTAAAGCTAATAGTATCATACATTTGTTTGAAATTAATAATTTGGCATTTCATCCTCAAGGATGAAGAAAAATCCTTTTCTAAATTTCAATTTTAAAATATTTAGAGATGGAAGTACTTATCTAGTATTTTCTGCTTTTGAAGTCTGATATTTTTGAGTTGAGGGTCTTTCGGAAATAACATCTCTATCTCTATGAGTTAATGGTAAGGTATACGTATATTTTACCCTCCGCAAAGCCCACTCGTGGAATTCCACTGGATGTGTTATTATTGTGAAAAAAAGGCCAAGCTCATGAGCTTTATTATCCCTTTTTTAATGTTCTCATGTTTTCCTTCATATTGAAATATGAAATTTGTCTATATGAAAAGTGAATCTAATTTTATTAGTGTCTATAGCTGATAGATTGTGTATATGAATGTTTTTTCGTGTTTCGATTTGGATCTTTAATGATTATAAGTAGATTCAAGATTCTTGATTGATTTATTTAATCTAGACATACATATGATTTAACAGAGGTACAACTAAGTGGAGGTTTGTGGATTTGGATGAACCCAATAACTTTTTCTGTAAACTTTGCATATGTATTTTCTCTTCTTTAAAGCCGCCAAACTTCTAATACCGGCTACTTTTCTGCGTATGAACTCCTTAATTAACATCGAATTAAATCATCTCTCTCTAAGTAAAGGAAGTAATAGTAGCAAAATATCGAATTAAACCATCTCTTTCTAAGCAAAAGTCATAAGTTAGGATTTCTAACCTATGATTTTTGACTTATTTTTGTTATTTTGCCTTAAAAAAGTAAGTGTTTAAGAACTTTTTAATTTTATCCAAACACTTTAAAATTACTTAAAAAATAATTTGACTTAAAAACACCTCAAATAAATCATTCAAATGGGCACTAAACTTTGATAGTATCCTTATTATTAAGTAATTATAAAGTGTAAATAATTAAATTTAGATTTTCAAAGTATCATTAATAAAGTTAATTTTATTAAAATAGAGGCTAATGAATATTTTTTTAAAGGAAAGTGGTAAGTCAACATGAGCCAGATAAAAAGAAAAGAATGGAATACTAGTGTTAAGTTAAATTAAATTAATTTAATATTTTAAAAAAAATTTAGATATTCAAAAATTATAAGAAAAGTATTATTGATTGTAACATTTTTCATATCAATATGATTGAAAAATACATCTTAAATGTTATTCAAAGTCTACAAAATTTAACTCTAAAAATAAAAAATAATCAATTCCAATGGAACGGAGGATTTGGTGAAAAAGATATTTAAAAGAATATTCATAACGGAATTCTGAATGATATTGAAGACAAACTAAGAAGGATGTTCACGATTTGAATTGTTACATTTTAAAAATTAATGGTATTCAATTTAATTTGATTTTATGAAAATCAATCTAACAAAAAATCGAATCAAATCGATAATTTATATACACTAACTTTATAATTAGACATATAGAAGATATTAATTTTTTTTATAAAAATTTTGTTTACTTTGTATATTTTTTATGAAAATTTTATTTATCTATAATAGGCCAATGAACTTTATACTTTAAGCTCATTTATTAAAAGAAGGTCATGATTCCAACCTCATTTCTTCAAAGAAAAATAACTATGAAATGTATATATTTATATGTTTTTATTTTCTTTCCAACTTTATTCACTTTATTAAAGCTTTTATAGATCTTAAATTATTTTTTAGAAAATCATTTCAACAGAAATAATGGATTATAAGCCGGAAAAAGGTAGAAATTTCTTTTCCAATTATAGGGAAAAAAATAAAAGACAAAAATATTTAATTAAAAAATTAATTAAAATGATCTGATTGTAATTTCATTCCACAATCGACTCAGATCGAACCATCAACACTCCTCATTACCAAGTATCAAGTATGTGGCTAGGAACCACTAAAGGATGTGGTGCATCAGATGTGGCTGCTCCTCTCCTAATTAGGTATTTTGAGTTCGAGCTTTGAAAATAAAAAAATTCTTCGTTGGAGGGAAAGGAACCCTACGCAGTACAAATCTGGATTAGTTTGATTCCAAAAAAAGTATGTGGGTAGGGAAGTGGGGCCAAATATATTGACAACTAGCATGACATAACTCATTTATAATTAAATATGTAAATAATATAAAACGAAATGGAAAGTTAGTTAGCTGCTTCATTTTAATCTTACTTTATATTTGATTACCATTCATGAGCAAATTAGACAAAATAAAAGGCCCTATTTACATGTTAATTAATTCTTTCGAATCTCTTCAAGATATGTTCTTTAATATAATAAGCTTTTATTTTCTTTTCTTTTTTTAAAAAAAATTGAGCTTTATCTTGCCACGCATGGGGGAATAATACAAGAGTAGGTGATGGAACTCTTATGAAGACAGAGATTTTTCTGAAAAAAATTATATATTATATTTAATTAGAAACAACATTATAAAACTGAAATTTTATTTAATTGATAGCCCCACATGGGACGTTATTTTATTATAACAATTCAATCAATTCTATGAGGTGTCGCCACTAATTAGTATGGCAATTATTTTTTATGACCATTCATAAATAAATAGAATAAACATATCCAGTAAAATTTTACAAATAGAGTTTAGAGAGGGTAAAAATGTATGTAGACCTTATCACTATCTCATAAAGGTAGAGATGTTGTTTCCTCAGAACCTCGTCTCAAAAACACATAAGCGGAATAAACTAGATATGGAAAAAAAAAGGGAGAAAGAAAAGGAAACAGAAAGAACGACTAATAATGAAAAACAGATGATAGTGTGTAAATACGATAAAATTTAACATATATAAGAAGGATAATGGCAACGCAGGAATAAATAGAAGAAACAATGGAGAAAAAATTATTAAAGTCGTAATTTTATTTATTAAATTTTAAACTAAAAAAATATATTTTTTGGAATACCCCATCAGTATATTGATATTGTATTGGTGTCATATAGGACCAAACGTAATCCTCTATGATACCATCGTTATATCGATACCCTATTTGTATCCTTTGGGATACCCTGTCGGTATATTGATACCCTATCGGTGTTCTCTGTGATACTTTGTTGATACATTAATACCTTATTGGGTATTTACCATCTATAGCAACTGTATTATGTAATAAAAGTGAATTATATATTTAATATATATGTATTATAAAAGTATTAAAATGTTTTAATTTTAAAAAATGCACTATATATCAAAAATGAATTATTCATATAATATAAATAAATTACACTATGTATAAAAGTAATTTATATTAAATTTATTTTGGTAAAACATCTGCATTATTTATTTTCATTCTACTTCCGTTCTAGCCCCACCATACCGTTTGTTCTTGTTACAAAACGAACAGACTTTTCATTTCTTATCTTAGTTAGCATCTTGTGTACATGTATTTATATAGCTTATTCCTTGAAGCAATAGAATAAGTTATTCTCAAAATCTTGTCGATGGTGCAAAAGTCAGGTTCTTCCTTATTTGGGCTCCAACTACGTCTAGGCATGAAGTGGGTGTTACAATCTCACATTGAGTGAGAAATAGATTGGCGATCTACTTATATGAATTTGGACAATTCTTCTTGGACGAGTTGACTTTTGGGTTAAGTTAGACCTGTCAAATGCCATATCTTGCTTGGTAACGAAGTTGCTAGGGCTTGATACTACGCTCCAAACTTGGAACTCTGTTAAAGAACTGTTGTTGCTACAGAGGGAGTCGCATAGAGGCATGTGCTTTAACAGAATCAATCAGGGGTTTAAATTTTGAAAATTTGGATTTCAAATCATGATCTTCAACTGCATGTCCAAATACTGATTTGAAATCATTTCATATCACATGTTCAAATGCAAGCTAAGGATTTAAATTTTCTTTTCATAGTACCGGAACAAATCATCTTGGAACAAATCAACAACAAACAACAACATATCCAGTAGAATCACACAAGTGGGGTCTGGGGAGGGTAGAGTGTACGTAGATCTTACCACTACCTCATAGAGGTAAAGAGGTTGTTTCCTGGGAACCTTTGTCTCAAAAACCCATAAGCAGAATAAATTAAATATGGAAAAACTGAAAGGAAAAGAAAAGGAAAGAGAAAGAGCGACTAATAACGAAATGCACATGATAGTATGCAAATACCAAATATCATTCTCAAAGTAACAATTGCAATTGGGATGTAAGTAGTCAAATAGAGATAATGCATCTTTACATAGTTCAGCAATGGAAACTTTACACATATAAATGGACAAGCAACTTTGACAAATGGAGGATAAGAACCAGCCATGGCAGAAAGGGAAGAAACCTGAACAATACAATCACTTAGAGTCTGATAGACTTATTTTTATTTATCAGCAGATATTATACCAGTTTGTTTCTCATATACAAACTCTCCACCTACAGATTGGATACTTCTCTTCGCGTACAAATGTCCACAATATTCGACCTCTAATACAGTTAAGTCCTTGTTAAGCTCAGTAAAGATGGAGCCTACTCCTTCCCCTGGATTAATGAAAGAAGAGTTAATAAGAGATCAGAAATGCTATTGGGAAGTTAAGCCTTCTATTCCACTAAGAAAATAACATGAACATGCATTTTATCTATAGAGCCGATGCAACATTTAAATTGAAAAACATCTAATTGATTTTGCCACAGCAGAAGCAGTCTCTTACAAGTGCCCCGTATGCTCTTTGGAGACTAGATATCACCACATCACAACCTATGTTGCACCTAGATAACGCAAAAACAAGCAAGAACACTTACCATGTGTGACTAACAACAGGTTCTCAGAGGGGTACTTATTAGCAAGGGCCTTAACTACCTCCACATATCTAGCCCTTGCACTTTCCACTGACTCTTCCCAATCTGGCAGCTGCGATTTCAGAAGCATAAGATATCATGAGTACACGAACAATGGATCATGCATATACTCAACTATGGTAACAAATAAATAGAAGCAAGAACTCATATCCTACAAAATACCTTCCTATACACAGGTTCAACAGTGTTATCTACAGTCCCAGCAGGCAACTCAGATTCATATTGTGAGATGCTGAATTTGAAATCCCCATCCTTGGGAGCTGCAGCAGCTCTTATGGCTACTCTATTTAGCATTTCACACAAACCATATTCAATAGATACCTGAAATGTGAAAAAGTGATGGTGAAGAAAAGCCATTTGATCTGAATGCTGATGTTCAGCAAAAGTATGTCTGTATTTTTCTGCATGTCTCTCATACCCCTGCTTCTACGAAACAAGTTTCATGGCAGAGAAGACGCATATTCAATTCTAAATCCTGGTATAACTTAAGTGACCGTATTGATTACTGATTAGACGCTCACTCCATAGAGAAAATAGAAACATTAATGAAATTTATAAGACATTTCATGACAGGATTAAAACGGGTGGATGCCTCAGTACATTTAATGATGGAATAGCTCCATTTTGTAAGTACTTTCTAAATTGTCAATATGAGATTTAGCATGAAAAAAGGCAGACCGTTTCTTGGTTTTTATTCTCTCCATTTTCTTCTTCTTTTTTTTTTTCATTTGACAATTCAAAATAAATTTTAGTAATATATACCAGAATGCTACTAACTGTACATGAGGAACATTACAAGTATGCTTTAGAAAGAATTGCACAAGTAACCTTCATGAATCTTCATGCGCACTTTCTGATTTCAGGCTAAGATCTTACATGCTTATTCATAATGAATCTGCAGTTCTTGGGTTATAGATATGGCTATCAAAGTTTTGAACCAGGAAATAACAAATCTGGTAATTCAAATATCCTCACACTAGAACAACCTGAATTCTCAATGAGGATTTCTCCTTTCTTACTGTTTTTAAAAGTTGATATATTATCTCAAAACGGGACTGAACAAAACCAAACTTTGTTTAGCATTATCCACAAACATGTCAAGCAACTGCAGAAACTATTTTACATGCCTAACATAGATGCAATGATGCAGCTATAAGATTCTAGCTCAAAATTATTTAGCTTTCTTGAACTAAATTCTAACTAAGCACAATTAACAGACCTCTATTTTTAGTGGTGTGTTGAACTTTAATTTCCCTGTCTAACCATAAGTTGACAAGAAGCTATGTAGTCCTCTTCTTTATCTTGAGAAAAATCTTCTTAGTTCCTCCAAACTCAACAGTACTCCCCCCGCCCCAAAAAAAAACTAAAGAAATTTGTGTGAAATTTAGGCAAAATGAACCAACTAATTGAAACAATAACAACAGCATACTCAGTGGAATCCCACAAGTGGGGTCTGGGAAGGGTAACATGTACGCACACCTTACCACTGCCTCATAGAGGTAGAGAGGCAGCAATGGATAAAAAGGGTACATATTAAGTCAAGGCTCGAATATTTTCTTTTGTTCCCAAAAAAAAGGTTGATGTCTGACCTCAAATGCTTGACAGTGAGGATGACAGGGAATAAACCAGAAAAAAGGTCATAGTTGCAATAATGCTTTGCCCTAGCTCCCTTACTCCCTTAGGAATCTACTAAAAGTCTTCCAACCTAAGTTGCTCGGACTCGGATGTGAGTGTCCGATACGGGTACGGATCTAGGGGTCGGATCCTTTATAATCTAATTTATAAAATTCGGGGATATGGATCCATGTATGGATACGGGTGCAGGGATTCGCCTAAAAATAATCCAAATATTTAAAAATAGAGTGATAAAACCTAAATTATGAGATATTATGTGGAGGACTTGAAGAGAATCCTAGAAGGAGATTAAAGGAAAAGGTGCGACATAGAAATTTCTATATAAAAGGTATTCCATTTTCTTCAATTCCACCTGAGCTTTTGTATTGATTACAGAAATCATTGAAATCGTCCAACATTTCCCATCGATTTTGGTCAAAGTACCCGAAATCGATTGACCAAATCGGACACGGATCCCACACCCACACCCATGTCAAGTCGACACGGGTACGGCACCAAAAGTGAAGAGTTCGAGCAACTTAGCTTCCAACTGTATATTATCCTCTTATTGATATTCATTCATAAAACAGGAGGAGGGCTAAGCTGTAACTTGTAAGTCAAATATACAAGTAATATGTCTTGTTCTTGTTCTTTTATTGATAAGGAAAAGTATCTTCTTATTTGTGACAGATAAAACATAAAAGTTGCCACTTTTAAGCATAACAAACACAATTCATACTAGTAGAACAAGATGCAGATCATCAATGATGTAGTCTCCCTATGAAAAGTTAACCTTTTAGACTAGGGTGTTAGCATGTAGCATCTACTTTAAACATCATCCTCCGGACTTCATTTATGAGACTACACGAGATATGTTGTTGTTATTGGGGCCAGGGGCAAAGCCAATATACAGTCAAGGTTCATCCGAACTTTCTTCGGCAAAAAGTTACATTAGTTGTACGTGATTAAAATAATTTTTTATCCTGACTTCGCACTGGTAGGGCCAGAGCTATTCTTTTGCTTACAGCTTCAACTAAACCAGCAACTTTGGTTCAAACCTAATATTGTTCATACTTAAAAATTAATATATATCCAGAACTCAATAAATTGCTTCTTTTGAGAATTCAGAACTCATAAACACAAAAATCTAGCTGCAATTTCGGGATTCGATAGAATGAAAGATAAAAAGAGAGAAAATGTACTTTGACTTTGGATGGATCAATGATGACGGAATCCGAATTAGAGGACAACGTATTAGACTCTCCGCTGTGATCGGCAACGTCGCAAAGAGCACGTACAACCTCTGCAGCAGTCTGCACACACCGGAGGAACGGGGAAACGAAAACCCGATGGATCGGGAAATCATTACTGGATCGGATCTTTTGACCCGTACAAAATGCCCGGATCTTACCATCCTGATGCAACGGTGGGTCCCACGGCCTATCCGCTTTCATCACCCACAACTCCTCAAAGTTATCCAACCGGTCACCATGTCTCATTACGACGACGTTTTGGTGATTTTCCTGCGTCGCCATTGTTGATAACAAAATCTAATAATACTATTTTCTTTTTCTCTGAAGATTCGAGATTATTTATATAGAGAATGTATAATGCTGTCAGTTTTCTGGGAAATGGGAAAGCCGAAATGGAGTGAGATTTTTTTCGTCAAGAGGAATTCGTCGAAGCTTCCGCAGCCATACGAGAAACTGCCATGGAACTTCTTCTCTAATGGCGGACAATTTGGAGTTATTTAATGGTATCCAAATTACATGTGTCTTTTCAATACTTGTGGATATTTCCTTCTTTGACCCTTTCAGCTTATTATTAATTAAGCTAAAAGATGAGACATTTGAAAAGATGTGTCATTAAACTTTAGTTTCTTTTATGCTTGTTAAGATATTCGTCGATACATAATGTCACACATCAAATAAGGAAGGGGAAAATTTTTCTTCATTTCTTCTTTTTTTAAATTTTTATTTTGATGATTGACACATGTCATAAGTTAAATTTAATAACTAAGATTTAATTGATCATTTCCTATTCAATGGCTAAAATTTAATCGATCATTTTCTCTCTCTTCATTTGATGACATTAGTTAATTAAATTTAACTAATGTGATATCTCAGTCATCAAGATAGGAACTTGGAAAAAATAAAGAAAAGTCTCTCCAATAATTGATATAATAAACCTACAAAAAAAAAAAGGTAGCAAATAGAACTACTATGAAAAAATGAGATTATTAAGCAATAAAAAGGGTAACTTAGAGGAAAATATTAAAGTAATGATATGATCACATCAAATCGATAGTTAAACAAATTGAGACTTGCTACAAAACCTGTATAATAATGTACATAAATAGTATAGAGATTTGATAGATAATATAACTGATTGTTAGGGATTTGAATATTTAGTTATCCTACTTAGCTTATTTAGTTACCTTAGTTAGCTTGACCTCTCCATGTATTTATATCATTGTTCTCTTTGAATAATAAACAAGTTATTCTCTCCATGTCTTATTAGTAACATCGTATTAGAGTCATTATTGCCTTTTTGAGGTGAGTTATCATCCTCACAGCTTTAGGGGCAATTTCTATCTCAGAGGTCAAGTTCTCTCTTTCTAGGTTGGTTGTTCATAATACAATCTCTTTCCAGTTAGTTCTTTTTTGAAAATTAACGGAGTTGCTGGATATTTTGAGCTTATCTCTACTAGTTTTTTTTCTCGGATCACTGGAATTCAGATTCCATTGTGGTCTGGCTTTCTGACGACTTCATTAGTTTGAAATTCTCCGATTTTGGTTGTTGCTGGTTCAAATACCCTTCTGAAGCTTAATTGGTTCTCTATCCAGAACCTTTGGCTATTCATCTTTTAGTTTCTTGTTACTCTGTGAATTGCTGGGTATTCTAGCCATCTGAACACTATTTTGGGATATTTTGATTTTCTCTGGATTGCTCTATTTGTGAGTTTGGGAATATGGTTTTAGTAAAAGAATTTGCTAAAATCTCTCATCAGAAATCATTGAAGAAACCTATTACTGTTAATATTTTTATGGAGTCAGATAAGACATGCCTTATGAGGTTTTCAAATAAATGGGTGATTAATTCAGGTGCAACAAGTCACATGACAGGTAATCCTAATGTGTTTTCTAGCTTTCAGTCACACAAAGCACCCTCTCATGTAACTGTAGCTGATGGATCAACTTGTAGCATTGTTGGATCCGGAACTGTGAAACCAACATCCTATATTACCCTATCATCTGTATTGAGTTTACCAAAATTGACCTTTAATTTGATTTCTGTTAGCAAACTGACCAGAGATCTTAATTGTTACATTTCGTTCTTTCCCGACTATTGTCTGTTTCGTGATCTTAAGACAAATCAGGTTATTGGTAAAGGACATGTATTTGATGATCTCTATATCCTTGATGAATATGAACCTCAATTTATTGTCTGCTCTAGTGTTGTTTCTCCATTTCAAGCACATTGCCTATTGGGACATGCTTCTTTACATGTATTAAAGAAGTTATATCCTTAGTTTCAGAATATGTCTACATTGGAATGTGAGTCATGTCGATTTACAAAACATTATCGTAACTCATCAAGTCCAAGAATCAATAACGGGTTGAGTCGGCTTTTGAATTAGTTCACTATGATGTTTGGGGACCATGTCCGATCATCTCCAAAATTGGACACAAGTATTTTGTCACTTTTATAGATGATTTCTCTCGAATGACTTGGATTTATTTTATAAAGAGTTGTTCTGAAGTACTCACTCATTTTTATGCCTTTTATGTTAAAATTAAAACTCCGTTCAATGCTTCTGTGTGTATTTTAAGAAGTGACAATACTAAAGAATGCATGTCAGATTTGTTTCAGTCATATATGAGACAACATGGTAGTCTTCATTAGTCTTCGTGTGTTAATACACCTTCTCAAAATGGAGTTGCCGAAAGGAAGAATAGACCTCTACTTGAGACAGCTCGAGCACTTTTGTTCCAAATGAAAGTTTCCAAATAGTTTTGGCGATTACAGTTTCTACAACTTATTTTTTGATCAATGCATATCATCTACTGTGTTGGTAATGTGCCCTATAGTGTTCTTTTTTCAAATAATCCACTATTTCTAGTGGAACCTAAGCTGTTTGGAAGCACTTATTATGTTCGAGATATTCGACCATTAGTTACCAAGTTGGATCCCAAGGCCTTGATGTGTGTTTTCTTGGGATATTCTCGCCCTCAGAAAGGATATCGTTGTTACTCTACTGAACTAGGAAAATATCTGGTATCAACTAAAGTAGCCTTTGCGGAAGCTACACTATTCTTCTATGCACCTCTTATTTCTATGAGTCAGGGTGAGGAAGATGCGTGGCTAGTGTACCAGGTTACTAGGGCCACACCTGAATCATCAAATGATGTTTCCCATACACCACCTAGTTTTTCAATTGAGCACCAATCAACACTAGTTCCATCTACTCTAGCAAGACCGCCGGTTGTTCAGGTTTATTCTAGGATACGAGAAGTTCCTTCATAATCAGATCCTGTTCTAAGTGATCCTCCAAATGATCTTGGCCTTACTATTGCTATTCGCAAAGGTACACGCACTTGCAAATCTACATATTCGATGTTAGACCCCGTAAATAATTTAATTGAGGTGAATTGTCACTTGGAAAATTTTGTAATATTGTGTATTTTAC
>JAPFFP010000089.1:6524953-6543790 GCA_026153255.1 Solanum medicagineum
ATAATGTACATAGATAGTATAGAGATTTGATAGATAATATAGTTGATTGTTAGGGATTTGAATATTTAGTTACCATAATTAGCTTATTTAGTTACCTTAGTTAGCTTGTCCGCTCCATGTATTTATATCATTGTTCTTTTTGAATAATAAACAAGTTATTCTCTCCATATCTTATCAATAACAAGACTTTTTACCAGTACTTGACGATAGATCTAAACGGTATTATATAATAAAATTTAAATAACAATCAAAACAAATATTGTATTTGGACTTACAATACAATACGATATAATCGATAACAACCATCCAAGTAAGGTGTTAGAGGTAACGATCAACCCAAACTATAGTAGGGTGTTAGATTCGAGTTTTGGGTATAAAAAGTTTTTTAGTATGGACCTTTCCTCGAGATGTTATGCATTACAAATCTGAATTAACTAGGCTTAAACGTAGATATCGAATATTGAATGAGAAATTAAAATAAAATAATCAATAATGTATTTGAAAGTATCATTTTTTTTTACATGTTTCATAATTAAATTAGTTATCTTAAACTATAATTCTAGTCGTATTAAATTATACTTCGATAAGTCAATATTTATGTGTATTTTAATATTAACAAAGTAATAATTTAAATATGTTTTCCACAAGTTGTGATACTTGTTGAGTTGGTCTAGGAACACCAAAGTATTCCAAGTAAGAATTGGTTCATACCTAACACTAGTCCTCATCAATCAAATCCTAGAATCTTTTTCCACCAAATTTCCTAATTAGGGATATTTGTGAATCTGTATGGTAAGATTTTTTAGATATTTTGATTTCGATAGTTTTATTTTTTAAAAATATTTAGGGCCTATTTGATCACGTGAGACAAAATTATGATCTAAAATCATAATATGAAATCACATAAAATTTTATTTGATTGTATTATTTGAGTAATGAAAATTATTAAAATTGCCCTAATTTTTTATATAGCCTTAGCAAAAATTTATATAACAAAAGTACGATAGACTGTTGCAAAGTTATTTTTAAAAGTACAATATTTATTGATCGAACTTTCGTTCCATAAAAAAAGTAAAAATCAACATGAATTGTAATATACTACTCCTTAACATTATTATTGTGAGTTCTTTGATGATTAATATCATTAATAAATATACTATCATGTTCATATTTCGTAAAAATTTCATCACTCTTTTGATATTGTCGCGAAAAAAAGAGATAATTTCAAATGTATACAATAAACTAATTAATTTACAACAAATTTAGCTCTCTTTTATTTGCACAAAAAATAGCTCAAAAATCATAGAAAATATACATGACTATATAATATAGCTTGCCAAAGTTATATAAAGTATACACTGACTATACAATGTAGTTGCTTATACAAGAGTTATACACTAAATATACATCATGATACAATGGTTTGACTATACATATAATATATACTGAGTATATATGCATATACAACGAATGACTATTATTTTGGTAATTATTTTGGTAAATGGCCTTGCACTGTAATTATCCCCCAAAATATATAAATATAAAATTGTGATTGTGTTACAAAATATAAATTTGTGCGTCAATTTATGTATTTGAAAAATATGAAATCATGATATAAATTTTTCAAATTAAGTTTTTCGAAGAATTTGAAATGTCATCTCGTAATTTCAAATTACGAGATAAAATCGCATGTTCAAATACCTACCTAATTTGTTAATATGTTATATTAGTATCCTAATATTTGATATGGTTCAGTTTTTCTCCTTTTGATGAATTCGATTTATTTAGTTTAGCAACTTTAATTTGTTCCATTTGAAAACAAAATTGTAACTTTCTTTGATCTATAATTTAAAAGTCTTACACAAAACACTAAAGTAAAGAAAACATCTTCTGAAGATTTCAACTTTCTAAGGGGGTGTAACACAGTGTAAGTTAAGAGGAAAGACATGTGTAGTTGTGTATGAAACTTTTATTGGAATTAGTAATATATAAAATTAGTTTGGGAAGCAGTTGACAATTTATCTTGTCGATCAAGTCTTTTCTTGATATTTTGAAAATTTCATGTTATAGAAAGTAGTTGACGATTGTCTTGCTAGCTTGTTGATCAAAGTCTCTTCTTCGTATGCCAAGAATCTCATGTTATGGGAAGCAGTTGACGAATGTCTTGCCAGCTTGCCGATCAAGTTTATTCTTGGTATTTTAAGAATTTC
This sequence comes from Solanum medicagineum, assembly GCA_026153255.1. Lineage (NCBI taxonomy): Eukaryota > Viridiplantae > Streptophyta > Magnoliopsida > Solanales > Solanaceae > Solanum > Solanum medicagineum. The sequence goes on from JAPFFP010000089.1 coordinate 6,527,164, forward strand.
ATGTTATGGAAAGCAATTGACGGTTGTCTTGCTAGTTTGCCGATCAAAGTCTCTTCTTGGTATGTCAAAATTTCATGTTATGGGAAGCAGTTGATGATTGTCTTGCCAAGTTGCCGATCAAGTTTGTTCTTAATATTTTAAGAATTTCATGTTATGAGAAGCAGTTGATGGTTGTCTTGCCAGCTTGTCAATCAAAGTCTCTTCTTGGTGTGTCAAGAATTTCATGTTATGGAAAGTTAACGAATGTCTTGTCAGCTTGCCGATCAAGTTTATTTTTAAAATTTTAAGAATTTCATGTTATGAGAAGCAGTTGACGAGTGTCTTGCCAGCTTGTCGATCAAGTTTCTTCTCGATATTTCAAGAATTTCATGTTATAATTGAATTGTACTTATTTATTGTCCATCTCGAAGGGATAAAACTAAATACACTCCAACACTCATAGAAAGAGTCACTGGGTGGAGCCATGTAATTGATCGGGAAACAACGCAGGATGTTACAACATTGCATTTGTTAATTATGTCTTGAAATTTTTTCTTTTTGTGTATTTGAGAAAGCTCATAATCCCCATTGGCCTAGCAGACCCTTTATCCTAATAGACTTGGGAAAACAATATATTATCCTTCTATGATTGAAAAACCGTTTTCCTTACAGGTTTGAAACTATTTGATATATATATAGGGAATATTGTTGAAAGTTCCATAGGAGGCAAAACATCCATAATACTGTCTTAAGAGTTTAAAAGCATTGTTTACTTCTTCTTTACTTTCATAATGAAAAACTCTCTCTGCTTTTACTCGGAGAATTAGGCTTAGCCAAACCACATTAACTTCTTGTGTTATTTTTTTTCGTTATTTAATTCATCATTTAGTGTGAGTTAAAAGAAAGTGATCTGTGAGCATCAAATTTTAAGAATTCATCCCTATAAAAGGGGGCGAGCATTCGTATTAAAGGAGCATATGATTTTTACTTCTAATACTTGATTCTTGTGTTAACAAACATATCAATAGTATTAGGTACTTGTCAATTCTTGTATTCATCAAGCTTATTCAAAATCATCTTCGTTGAGTATACCATATTCTTGTATTCATCAAGCTTATCCAAAATCATCTTCGTTGAGTATACCATTGAAATCAAGCAAACATGTTCTACTCAATCTTATATATTCATTCAATTGTTTTCAACTGATTTCCTCTTTATAATATTTCTTATTCATTCATTTCATTATCTTAATTGATTCAATCTCTATATCTTTAAACCTCACATACAAATTCAACAAGTTCTATTTTGAGGGTAAATAATTTTACATTTACATTAAGGCTAAGAAAAAACGTAATATTGATTTGATTCTAGTCTTTTGCTAACAAATTTTATTTTCGTAAAGCAAAATAATTATTTGAATTAATGATTGACACCAATAACATCAATCAAATAAATCCAACGGTCATAAAGTGGATCCACAAATAGCATTTCTAAATGCTAATTTCATATCGTAATTCCAAATCACGAACTAAAAACGCATATTCAAAGACCATTAGTTTTAATAAATATTTTAAAGTGAAATTGTTAAATTTAGGGAATTTGGATCAAAAATGTCATATTCTTACCTATATCAAGGGCTATATCCATCAAGTGTATACATTAAGGACCATTTTGGTCATTTTCTCAAAATTCATTTTCTCAGCATTTTCTGTTATGCCACCGCCCAAAATCTGAAAGCAAAAATTTTTCCCAAGGAAAACACATGTCATCTTCTCTCCATTTCTTGTCTCTGTATGTAAAATAAACAACTTTTGTTCTTTCTATTGCTGTTTCAGAACACCCCTTTTCGAATTTCGAGGTAATTTTTTCTTCTGGTGGCTACAAATCTTAGATCTTTTTTAATATTTGATGTTTTCTTGAAAATCTAATTCTGGGGTTGTTTGAATTTTCTTAAAAAAATGATTTTTGGTTTTTTTTACTAGTTCAGCTGGAAAGAAAGTCAGTTTCTTTTTTTCTGTATCAGTCTGTATCTTATTGTTGAGTTCTGGTGATTTGAAGCTTTGCTGTGATTTATGTGAACTATTTTATTTTCCATATGTGAAAATTTAGATAAACAGTTTCTTTGTGTAGTTACAGCTGTAAAATTTGATTCTTTGTATCTTATTGTTGAGTTATGGTGATTTGAGACTTTGCTGTGATTTATGTGAACTTCTTTATTTTCCATATGTGAAAATTTAGTTATACAGTTTCTTTGTGTAGTTACAGCTGTAAAGTTTGATTCTTTGCATCTTATTGCTCTCTTATCAGTGTAAAGATAAGTAACATTAGTGTGGAGTCAGTGTTTTTACTAGTCAGTTCAAAATATGTGGAAGTAATAAGAAGTGCAAGGGGATTCAAATAAAAAATAATTTTAACCATGTATAAACAGCGGAGTTTTTTGCCGGTGTACTGAGCCCCAGTAGAATCATGTAGAGGTCTTGGTAAACTTATAGGGAATTTAGAGCCTTGAAAAGTTTGTTGGGATATTTAAATGTTAATCTAAGTTGCGCGGACTCTTCACTTCCAATGCCGTATCTGTGTCGGATTCTCCGAAAACACACTACTTTTGGCGAATCCGACATGCACTCGCTGACACTTTTGAAGAGTCTGAGCAACATAAATGTTAATTCCAAAAGAGTGCAGGTGCCATTAAAAGGAATTAGTTTGTTGTTAGGTTTTCATGTACGATGAGTTTAATAGATATACTAAGATAGTAGTAGGAAGAAGATGAAAAGGAGTTTACTGGCATAGTAGAAGTATCTTGGTATTTTTTAAATAGGAAAAGACCCCTTTTCTTTTGGCTTCATCCAAACAAAGAAGACCTTACCTTTTTTTTCCTTCTCTTCTCCCCATATTTTATCAAGATTCAAAGAATATTCTTCTCTTGCTTGGGAGCTTGGGATCACCACATGCCTCACCTAAGTTGCGCAGACTCTTCACTTTTAATGCCGCAGCTGTGTCGGATCCTCCAAAAATACACTATTTTTGGCGAATTCGATATGCGCCTGCTGACACTTTTGAAGAGTCCGAGCACATTGTGCCTCACCATTTGAAGTTGCGCCTCTGTAGAGCATTACTGCACCTATGAGTTGATCCACCCTCATTTTGATTGCTCAAACAGCAAAACACTAGTATCTCACAAGTGGAGTCTGGGGTGGGATTGCTAACGTTATGTCTTCTATGTTCTATCATTTTCGTTGATGTACATGTTGGAACTTAACCTACTTTTTTGGATTGCTAGTTCTGATACTTTCTTACCCCAGTTGACTTGTAATCAATACATATAAGTTTCCTATTTACTGCACATACTGCATATGGAGTATCCCGCTTGAATTAAATGAAATTATTGCACCTCTGGTCAGGTATTAAAGTGATCTATAATGTTTGGACGGGGTGCAAGGAGGAGTGACAACTCCAAGTACTATGAGGTTCTTGGTGTTCCAAAAAATTCCAGCCAAGATGAACTTAAAAAAGCATACAGAAAAGCCGCCATAAAAAATCATCCTGACAAGGGTGGGGACCCTGAAAAAGTGAGTTTCCCTTCTCGCATGCGCAGTTGAAATTCTCTGCATGTTACTGTTCCAGATATGTTGAATCTATACCAACAGAACCTTTTGATTCTGATGCTTATTTTGTTTTGTTTTTTTTTGTCGTATGTTTCTTTGTCCTGTTTTGTCTCCACTCAGTTCAAGGAGTTGGGTCATGCATATGAAGTTCTAAGTGATCCAGAGAAGAGAGAGATTTATGATCAATATGGTGAAGATGCCCTTAAAGAAGGAATGGGGGGTGGTGGTGGTCACAACCCATTTGACATATTTGAGTCGTTCTTTGGCGGAGCGTTTGGTGGAGCTTTTGGGGGTAATGCATCCATCTCCCTCTGGGAAAAGAATCCCTGCAAGAGGAGGGTCTACCGTTTTGGATTTTTATGGTTGAAACATCTCTCTGCTTGGTTATCTCAGGTGGTGGTAGCTTCAGAGGCAGCAGAAAGAAACAAGGTGAAGATATTGTGCACACTCTAAGGGTATCACTGGAGGACTTGTACAATGGCACGACTAAAAAACTCTCTCTGTCACGGAACATTTTGTGCCCAAAGTGTATAGGGTATTTCTCTTTCTTTATTTATATGAGTTTTTTCCATTTACAACTGTCTGTAGCACTTTGCAGCAGTGATTTCAAATAAATGTGTTGACTGTTGAATGATGATCTTGTTAGTAGTACCTTTTATGTTTCTTCGCGTTATTCCTTTTCTTCGTTTGGTGTTTCTCTCCACAGATCCTGTCTGAAGTGACTTTAGATTAAAATGTTGATCGTCGAAGTGTTAGTTTTTTATTCTTGCCAAGTAAACCTGGACAATATCGATGAGTTGTCCCTTAATTCACTACGTCGAGCCTTCTGTTAATTTTCCTACTGCAGATTGGTTGCATGTATTCCTGATACATACAATCACCAAATTTTAGGCAGTCTTTGCAGTTGAGTCAAAAAATTACCCTTGGAACAGATTTCTAGTCAAAGGGTTTCTATTTACTTGGCTCTTTCCACTCCCTTTATATGCATTAACAGTATTTTGTAAGACAAGAAAAAAGCTTGGATCTAATTTTTGCATTGTTGAAAAAACTGGATTTTATGGCCTCAACATGCCCATGTCTTTGTCATGCTAGTTTCCATTTCTGTGCTCGTCCGAAAACATAACGATCATTGTTAGTGTAGGAATGACAAGAAAGATGAGTGTTTACAAAAAAAGAATCGTATGATAAATGCTATTGTATTTTTTATCTCTTCTAAAAAGTCCCCTGTTTCACTGTATTGCTCTCTTTGTACCAGAATATTTGCAATCTGAATGGAAGATAGCGTGATTTACACCAATCCATATTTATTAGTTTAGCTCGTCTCAGTTGGCTTTTTATATGATTTACTTGCATTATCAGAAAAGGTTCAAAGAGTGGAGCTTCTGGAAGATGTTATGGATGTCAAGGTACTGGAATGCGTGTTACAACAAGACAGATAGCCCCTGGCATGATTCAACAGATGCAACATATTTGTTCCGAGTGCCGAGGCTCAGGTAATGAGATTTTTACTGTAATTCTGATTTTCAGTCGTAAATGTACTGGAAAAAAGACTCATTGTAATTATGAATCTTTCCTTGTTAATACAGGAGAGGTTATAAGCGACAGGGATAGGTGTCCTCAGTGCAAGGGAAATAAAGTTACACAAGAAAAGAAAGTATTGGAAGTGAACGTTGAGAAAGGGATGTTACATGGTCAGAAGATTGTTTTCAACGCGGAAGCTGATGAAGCTGTAAGAATATTTTGCTATGCAAATTGCTCAGCTTTTGCAATTCCCCGATGCATGTTAAATTGTGCCTCCACATTTTTTAGGAAATATTGTTGACAAATATGGATCCTTCTTCGTAAGTCTAATCAATTTATTGGAGTCTATAAAATTGGAAGTCAGTGCAGGACTTCGCATTGAATATATATCCTGCTCACTAATATACAGTATCGTCAGTGTGCTTCCTCTTATATTTTGGCTGGTGATATTTCGTTTCTTATAGTTGTTTTGTGGTTATATGCAGCCAGATACCATCACTGGCAATGTCATTTTTGTACTACAACAGAAGAGTCACTCGAAATTCAGGCGCAAGTCTGATGATCTTTACGTGGAGCACAATCTCAGTTTGACAGAAGCTCTCTGTGGCTTTCAGTTCGTCCTGACTCATCTCGATGGTAGGCAGCTTCTGATCAAATCTAGCCCCGGTGAAATTGTAAAGCCTGGTAAGAAATTCTACTTTGTGCTTAATTACTTTGTGGCGTGAGATGTGATTTATATGTCTAGATCATTTCATTGTCTCTTGCAGATCAATATAAGGTGATAAATGATGAAGGAATGCCCCATTATGGGAGGCCATTCATGAAGGGTCGGCTTTATATCCATTTTAATGTGGAATTTCCAGAATCTGGATCTCTTTCGCCTGAGAAATGCCGTGCTCTTGAGGCTATTCTGCCACCAAGACTAGGGACGCACTCATCTGAAATGGAGCTGGATAACTGTGAGGAAACCACTATGCATGACGTCAACATGGACGAAGAGATGAGGCGCAAGGAGCAGCAACAAAGACAAGAGGCTTACGATACTGATGATGACGATGAGCCAAATCTGCATCGTGTCGGTTGTAACCAACAATAGAATTTGCAGATAAGTGTTCTTTTTAGTTGAGTCCCTAATTTTGTTGTTGTCTGTTTTGGTAAGGAATTAAACTGGTTTTCTTTTTGGTTCTGCTTTAAGTTTGTTGTGTTGAACAGGTTCTTTTGTTCCTAAAGTTCATTGCTTGCTTAATTGGGCTTTCTCTATCCTTGGCAATACTCCTTTCAGTTTACTTATACTTGTCATTGTTTCGCCTTTCGAGATCAATTTGACTAAATTTAAAGGTTTAATTGAAGTAGTTAAATTTAATATTTCAAATTTATTGTTTAGATGGTTGAAAGTTATACGAAAAATGCTATAAGTTTCAATCCTTCTCATATTAATATGATAAAAAACTACATGTTAAAGTGTTGGTCAAAGTTCATGTAGTTTAATCTCGATAAGTAAAATAATGACAAGTAAAAGTGTACGAAGGGAGTAGTGTCTTGATCCTTCCTATCCAATCCTATATATTTATGGATTGTTTGGTGTAAAGGATAAGAAAAAATAATCTCAGAGTAAAATTTTAGTGACATTTAAATGGGCATTTTGTTGACAAATGAGGGATAACTTATTCCGAGACTAATAAATAGTGAAGGGATAAGTTATCTTTTTATAATAGATGGTATAATAATCACATAACAAATTATAAAAGGACAAAATTAACCTTTCTTTTTATTACTTTTTGACTTCCTTTTTGTCACTTTTTGACTTTTTGACTTTGTGTATTTGCAAGACATTGCATCTTGACATAAAATATCCCCGTAGATAATCTTAAGAATATTCAAATCAAGTTGACATAATTAAGTTGCAATGTTTTAAGTAGTAGTAGTAATTCTTTTGAACTCACACACTGCTTGCAATAAGTATTTCATAAGTTCCCCATAAACAAAAAAATATTAATGCGTCTTTGATTAATCAAAAAAATAATCCTCCTTATTCAAAAAATAAAAAAATAATTAAGCTAAATCAGGTAAATGTTTTGCTTTAAGAATGAGTAATTAAAGCTATAGCAATTGATATTTTTAAAAAATTCAATAAAATGATATTTTTGGAAACAAACAATTTATGTTGAGGAAGTATCTTATGGATACTATTTTTAGTCCAACAAACCAAACACTAAAAAAAAAACTATTGCCAGATAATGAAACCCAGCATAACTTATCCCAGCATAGCTTATATTCAAACTAAACGACTCGTTAGAGTCGTTTGATCCGTCTCTATCTTTAATAGGATTGGACTAAGTCTGGAAAGAATTTTTTATTGATATAACATGCTATTTTGATCAATTATTTGCTCTCATGATCAGTCGTAGTCTTTTAAACTTTAGACTTTAAGACTCTTTTGACTTTATTGAAAAGCTTTTGTAGTGCGTGTTTTCTAAATTGGAGAAAGTGATTGCAACACTTTTGCATTAGATTCTCGTCATTATCAAATTTTACATGTTGATTCATGAAAAAAAATCAAATATGTATGTAAATATGCATGATGAACATATAAAAAGTAAGTACATAAAGGTATGTTGGTTCGAAAATATAAGCTTTAATAAAATATAATGTCAAACTTAGGCTCATTCATCATGTCGTCCAAGTATTGAGATTTCCTACATTTATATCGAAGTTCATTCTTTTAAAAAATTCGATATCATTTGATTCTTAGCTTGACATGTATCTATCTGTAAAAATTACGCGTAAAATTGTGTAAAAGTATAATGGAATGAGTATACTTGGATCGAGAGTATCATGAAAGGAGTTTCGACTAAAATATATTTGGGACAGAGCTTCCAAACGAATTCTTTTTTAATCAAAAGTTCAAACTTAGTATCTCTAATAAAAAATAAAAGAATTTAAATCATTTAATCTCAACACATATTGCCTGAGCAATTAAGTTATTCCTAAACAAATAATAAATAAAAACAAGAGAAACATATTGATTCATTTCATTTTTGATTTATGGATTTAGAATACTATTTCATCTGTTTATTTTTGCAGATCACATTTAGATTTGGTATTCTTCATTTAGAGAATAATGATTGACATAATTATTTTAACATATCACACTTATGTTAGGAAAGAGGCAAGAGCATTATCAAAGTAAACGACAAGGTATTAACGGAAAAATACTCAAGTCTAAACTGTTCTTTTCAATTTGAACCAAGAGGAAACAAACAAACCAAGCACAATAGTAATAAGATAGCAAATAAATCAATCAAATATATATATATATACACACACGACAAGCAAGAATAAAATCAATAACAAAAGGAACCAAGTTTACATGGAAAACCTTTTTATGAGAAGAGTAAAAAATCACGAGATCAAAGCCGCCTCTATAATCACCAAGAGTTACAAAATTTTATTCTTGAAAATTGGTCACAAAACAAGTGTCAAACAATGAGTAACAACACAACAAGATTGCACCAAAACTAGAGAAGACACAGAAGCAAAAACCAAAAATACAGCTATTGTTCACGGATGAAAAACAAAAGCTACATGTCACTAACTCCAACCCAGTCAGTTCTTAATCAAAGATTGAGATGAGAGGAACAAGTTATCCAAATCATAATAATTAAAATTGCTTAAGTAGACAACAGGTCGACATGTCTACTTGAGCAACTTGAGGGTATATTCGTAACTTTTTGTGGTTCTTCCGTTGTATTTTGAGGGTATATTTGTAATTTTTATGATTCTTCCACTGTAATTTGTTTATCTTATTTTTAGTGTTAAAAATGTATTAATAGTGATAATTAAAACTGATCAAGCATGCACGTCAACCTGCTACCTGCTTGAGCAGCTAAAAAAAGCAAAATAGTGACAATGAAGCAAACAGCTGAACTCAACTGCCGCTTTATATAAGTGAAATTTGATAAATTATTCGAGTAACAAGTATTTTTATTAATTAATATACCTCATTCATTGTGATACCAACACCTAACTGAGTTATTTATTTTAGTTATAATTTGATAAAATTACACTTTATTTACTAATTTTTTATTTTTATGTCAAATTAATATTGAATAATTATTATTGGACTAATTAAAATTTGACAACTCATCTATATTGGAGTCGTTTTCATTGATGTTACTTTTTGTACGGCACATACTTGTATGAACTGGCACAAATTGATGTATCAGAAAAAATCTGAGTTACGGTACTCTCTTCGTTTTATTTTATGTATTATTTTTTAGTTTGGCATGATATTTCAGAAAAAAAAATTTTAAAATTTGTTGTTTAAAATTATTTTTAGATATTTGTGTGGTTGAGAATTATTTCATTAAAGATAAAAAAAATGTTAAGGTAAATTATTTTCAATTAAAATAAGGCGATATTTTTTTTTTTGGCAGGGTGGGGGGAGGCAAAAAAGGAAAGGGTACTATATAAAATAGAACGAAGGGAATACTATTTTAAATGGACATTTTTTATTCTATATAATTATTAATAAATTAATTAAATTTTATTATTTTGTTTTTTATTCATATTAATTATCCTTTTAAATTTTTTTAATTTTTAAAATCTATTTAAACTTCTAAAGATCACATTAATTTTAGGGATAAATAAAAAAATAATATTAAATTTATCCTAATATAATAAATGATCTAGTAATATGAAATAAATATTTTTAGCAAAATGTTCATCTAAAGTGGGACAGAGGGAGTATTAATATCTAGGAGCTTATGGTCTTCAAGCCATGATGCTGCCATTAATTATGTCAATCATTCAATTAAGCAAAAATTATTTCGTGGTTCGTTCTCTTAGGGGTCATTTGGTGTGATGAATAAGAAGAGTTAGTTTTAGGATAATTTTTTAGTGCCTTTTAATTCTTTGTTTGATTGTAAAAGTTGGGATAACTTATCTCAGGTTGAGACCTATTTCTTACTATATCCCTGCTCTCAGAGGAGCTTGTTTATTTTTTATTTTATTAAGTACTTTATTTTGAGGTAGTCCGAACTTGTCTTGGCACCTTCCAAACTAATTAGAGGCTTCATAGATCATTAGTGATAGATGATTTATGAATTGTCACTTCCAAACTTGTTTAATTGCGAATTTAGATTGTTAATAAAAATTCAAATTGTTTACTTATTTCATTACTTCTAGAATTGGTCTTTCGCTGTCTATTGTTGACGTGATATGTAGATAAGGCTAGTAGTTTTCTTGGGAATTAGCAATGATTTTCAAGTATTGGACGCGCCAAGAATACTCTCTCGGCCCGTAATAAATTTGACATCAGAGCACAGAGTTCAAAGGTTCTAGAGAGTCTATGAAACTGTGTTTAGTAGAGTCTTGTTTATAAGTATGTTGTGCACCACACTTATAAGCATGAGGCTCTAGGATATTAGAAATGATTACATACTTCCATATTTTGAGTTCATGTGATAGAGTTTAACTCTACGATTGTCTTTTCTAATGCGTGAATTCACGCGTGTTGCAGATTGTGATTTGTTATCATGCCTCCAAGATTGTGAAAAATTGCATTACTTGTAAAATTAGATTTATGATTTCATAAAGAGTAACAGTGAAATGTATGATTTAAATTATATTCTTAAATGTTTTTCTTAATATATGTGCATTGTCTCATTAAGTTTCTTTTTTTTAAATTGGGGGTAGGGGAAGGGGAAATAGGAAGGGGATTACAATGTGGGGAATCAAACCCTCACCAATGAGGTGAGAGTTCAGGTAACCAACCTATTGAGCTATTAAGATTCCACTCTCATAAATTAAGTTAATATAAGACGGAGGAGTATTGAATAGTATCTAATAATAAGGGTACAATAGATATAAATAAATAAATAAATAATTTTTCAAAACTAAATAAATATAACTATTAAATATTTATTTTTAGAATTATGAACCAATAAAATTTCACAGAGTACTATTTAATTACATATCATCTAAGATTATTAAATATTTATTTTTAGGCAAGTATTTTTTTGTCAACTCATCAACAACTTGAGTAGTTTTTATTACTAGAGATGGAAAACTTGAACAGTGTATAAGCATCTTCTTCCATTAATTAAACTAATTTAGCTAAACAAGATATTCAACTGTACTTTGCTAATTAATTATTCAAATTACTAACACAATAATAGCTGCTGAGACAGATGTGTGCAAATCGAAAATAAATAAAATACAGGTTAAAAGTTGCATTCAATCTTTAATAATTTTTTTTTGTATAATTGCTTCATTATTTATTATGTCACTGTTAGCTGCTAGATGAATTTAAGTTTGATTAGGGGCAATAACACTTTTGGTTTCTTCATTATTGGGAAATTCTTTTTAGTCCTTATTTAGTTTTAAGTTAATTGAAATGTGCAGCCCTTTTAATTTATTAGCATGTGAATGGTCACAAATTTCTTAATTAAAGTATTAGTGATTTCACCATTTAGGAGGTGCAAAGAAGATGTACCTATGCTCCTGTTAGGAGGTGCGAGAGGTTGGATTTAGGGGTTACACGGAGAGGTAAAGGTAGATCGAACAAGTATTGAGGAGAGGTGATCAGACAACATATAGCGAACCTTCATCTACCAAAGATATGACCTTAGATAGAAAGGCGTGGAACTCGCATATTAGGGTAGAGGGTTAATAGGCTAGTAAGGGTAGGTTGATGTCTAGTCTTATGAAATAGTGGGTCAGTTGGATTAGTCGTGTCTTTATGTCCTGTGATTGTCATTATTCACATTATATTTGTTACTTTTATCGTATTTACATACTATCATTTGCTTTTCATTGCTAGTCTTTCTTTTTCCTTTTTTTCACATCTAGTATCATCTGCTTATAGGGCTAGATTTTTTAGATGGGATTTTTGACATAGCTTATCACACAATTCAATATGATATCGTAATATATGGATGCTTTGGGATCAAGTTCGCAACACTTGTTATAAAAAGTAAATTCTTTCTCATATGATTAAACATAATGGAAAAATTGCATAACTATAAGCAAAAATAAACATATCTAGTATAACTTTGAACTACGTAATAGTTTAAAAAATTACACAATCACATCATACTTTCACAAATTTTCGCTCGCCTCTCTCTCATCTCGTTCTTATCTTCCATTTCCGCTGTTATTATCAGCCAAGATGGTACCATTTTGGTTTAATTTTGCTTGGGTTCGCTTCTTTTTTCTTTAGTTAAAATTCATATATAGATACATATTTTTGTATATATGTGTGTGTATATATATGCTTAACGTGTGTGTGTGTTTTCTCCTTTTCTTCTTCTTCTGCTCCTCATCCTCCTTCTCCTTCTTCTAAATATTTATTTATGCGCAAATGCATTAAATATATTAGAGCATATTTGATATCGACTTATTTGTTGAATGTATGAATGAATTTTAAGATTATATACATATATCTTTGATATTAGATATAATGTACTTGATACATCAATGTATATTTAATATTGGATACATGTATTGGCTCATCCCGCTAATAACATTACTCGCTTTAACTTACTGAACATGAAAAAATTAGAAATATTTTCTTCGTATCAAACGCTCTGACAACACCACAATCAACATTCAATATTCAACACCATACTTAAAAGTTACGAACTTTTTCTCCTCTAACTTTTATGTGGTTTAATTTTGGTGCATTTCATATCATAGACTTGTATCGTATCGTGGCATGATTAGACTTTAGGAAATTGTTTTCAATTTGGGCCTCTTGCAGTGTCCTGCATGCTTCTGGGCCTCATACAGAGGTTACAAAGTCCACAAATATCCGATTTTGGCAATGTCATTTGACTGGTCCAACAACAATTTCCACATGTAATTTGTGTTTTACAGTGTTGTACCTCTTATAAATCTTACTATGTTTGGGGCCATAGACACTAAGTTGAGTCAATTAAAAATGAGAAAAAATTCACTTAAGCTACATATATACTTAAAATTATTTAACTTATAATCAATATTAGCAAATTTTTGATAAAACTTGATGTGTAGTTATATGACGCTACAATTGTAGTGGTTGGTGATGGTGGATTTGAAGATTGTAATCATAAAGTGGAGATCGATGGTGGAGGTGATTGGTGATGAAGGTTGTGCAATAGAAGTCGATAATGAACATAGAATATTGATAAAAAAGTACATTAAAAATGTAACTTTAAGTAAATAATATTTTAGTAATGTTATGATTTTGTTCAAGATTTGATAAACAAGATTTATTTAGAGCAAAGGAACGATGGTTAAAAAAAAAAAGAACCATCAAAATTTAAGAAACTAGCAAATATATAAGCTACTCAGTTTATATATTTGATACATAATTAAAAATCAAATAAATGAAGTAAGGGTTCAAGAAAGTGTCCAATCAAATCTTCAATCCCCAAGTGTAGTGTAAGAATCCTAAAGCTACTCAGTTTATATATTTGATACCTAATAAAAAATCAAATAAATGAAGTAAAGGTTCAAGAAAGTGCCTAATCAAATCTTCAATCCCCAAATGTAGAGTAAGAATCCTAAATTGGAGACTTGTTTTTGTTATCAAAGATGTGTTTTCAAATGAATTAGGTCAAATTTTATGTTGTTTGAGATAAAAAAATGTTACATGAATCTTAATTCTCATAAAAATTGATGTCTTTCATTCACATTTGCAAATTTACAAATAGATAATCTTCTCTCGTACGCGAATTTTGTGAAAATGTGTGAATTTCTTTGGTAAATACATAAAAAAAACTGGCGAAAATCGCCTATTTGCTGTTCTTTGGCCCATAAAATTCTACTAGACGTTCCACACTGTCGTCGATCCACTTGGGCCTCTTGCCGAGCTCGTTGAGGACCCACTGGTATGATTTTTTGTGAAAGTTGTGCCGGAGCTTACTGCAGCGTCATAATCTGTGGGCTAACACCCACAAAAAACTATTGAAATCACCTGTTTCCTGTTCCTTGGCCGATAAAATCCTATCAGGCGTCCCACCGCCATCGGACCACTGGGCCTCTTGCCAGGATCGTTGCGGACCTACTCGTCTTATTTTTTGGGAAAGTTGCGCTGGAACCCCCTGCAGCGCCAGAATTCATAGGCTAACATCCACAGAAAACTGTCGAAATCGTCTTTTTCTTGTTCCTTGGCCAATAAAATCCTACAAGGCATCCCCCAACACCGTCGAGCCACCTGGGCTCCTTGTCAGGCTCGTTGCAGACTCATTTGTCTGATTTTCTGAGAAAGTTGCACCGAAGCCTCATGTAGCACTAAAATCTTTAAGTTAACATCCACAGAAAACTGTTGAAATCGCCTGTTTACTGTTCCTTGGCACATAAAATCCTACCAGGCGTCCCCCGCCGCCGCCGGGCTACCTGAGCCTTTTGCTGAGCTCGTTGCGGACACACTCGTATGAATTTTTGAGAAAGTTGCATCGGAATCCCCTGCAGTAGCAAAATCCGTGGGCTAACGCCCATAGAAAATTGTCGAAATCGTTTGTTTACTGTTCCTTGGCCCATAAAATCCTACCAAGCATCTTCCACCGCCGTCGGGCAACTTGGGCCTCTTGTCGGACTCGTTGCAGAAAAAATCGTATGATTTTTCAGGAATGTTGCACCAAAGCCCTATGCAGCACCAGAATCCGTGGGCTAACACCCACAGAAAAACAGTCGAAATCGCTTATTTCCTATTTCTTGGCCCATAAAAACCCACCAGGCATCTCCCGCCGCCATCGAGCAACCTGGGCCTCTCGTCGGGCTCGTTACGGACGCACTTGTATGATATTTAGGGAAAATTGCACCGAAGACCCCTGCAACGCTAGAATCCGTGGGCTAACAATCATAAAAACTGTCGAAATCACTTGTTTCCTGTTCCTTGGCCCATAAAATCCTACCAAGCGTCCTCCTCCACCACCGGGCCACCTGGGCCTCTTGTCGGGCTCGTTGCGAACCCACTCGTATGAATTTTTGAGAATCTTATGTTCGGAGCCCCTGCAGCGCCAGAATCCATGGGCTAACACCCATAACAAACTGTCAAAATCGCCTGTTTCCTATTCCTTGACCCATAAAATCATACGAGGCATCCCCCCACCGCCGGGACACCTGAGCCTGTTGCCGGGCTCGCTACGGACCCATTAGTATGATTTTTCGAGAAAATTGCTCCGGAGCTCCCTGCAGCGCCAGAATCTATTAACACCCACAGAAAATAGTCGAAATCACTAGTTTCATGTTCCTTGGCCCATAAAATCTTACCAGGTCCCCCACTGCCGCCGGACCACTTGGGACTCTTTCTCGGCTCATTACAGACCTACTCGTAAGATTTTGTGGGAAAATTACATCGAAGCCTCCTGCAGCGCCAGAATTCGTGGGCTAACACTCATAGAAAAACTGTCAAAATTGTCTGTTTCCTGTTTCTTTGCCCATAAAATCCTACAAGGCGTCCCCTGTCGTCACTGCCCACATGGGCCTCTTGCCGGGTTCGTTGCAGACCAACTCGTATGATTTTTAAGGAAAGTTATGCAGGAGCCCTCTTTAGCGCCAGAATCCGTTGGCTAACACCCATAGAAAACTGCCAAAATCACATGTTTCCTGATTCTTAGCCCATCAAAATCCACCAGGCGTCCTGTGTCGCCACGAGGTCACCGGGCCTTTTGTCGAGCTCGTTGCGGATCTACTTGTATGATTTTTCGACAAAGTTGCACTTGAGCCTCGTGCAGCACTAGAATCCGTGGGCTAACACCCACAGAATATTGTAAAAATCGCATGTTTCCTATTCCTTAACCCATAAAATTTTACCAGGCGTCCCCCTTTGTCGCCGGGTCACCTAAGCCTCTTGTCGGGCTCGTTGCAGACCCACTTGTAAGATATTTTCGAGAAAGTTGTGCTGGAGCCTCCTGTAGCGCCAGAATCTTTCGGCGAATACCCATAGAAAATTGCAGAAATCTTCTGTTTCCTGTTCTTTAGCGCATAAAATCCTACCAGGAGTCTCCCGTCGTCGTCAAATCACCTGGTCCTCATTTCGTGCTCGTTGTGGACACAGCCACATGATTTTTTTGAGAAAGTTACACCTAAGTCCCCTGCAGTGCCAGAATCTGTGGGCTATCACCAATAGAAAATAGCCGAAATCACCTGTTTCTTGTTCGTTAGTGAATTTTGAAAAAAATATATTTAAATATATTTGACCAATTAAAAAAACTAAAAAAATAATTAAGGTATATTGTAATTTGAATAAAAATAAAATATTTAAGTTATTTTTTTCTTTAACGCAAATATCATCTCAAAAGGTGAGACGTGGGAAATACTAAAAATGAAAAAGACTATTTTAGTCCAATCTTCTCACATAAGAAACTTAATTTTGTCATTTTCCTTCCGTCCTTTAACCTTTCTCCTCCCTTGGGCAAAAAAGCAAAGCGAAACACGCAGCATCAATGTCAGAGTAACAAGAAGACAATATGCAAGGCAAAATTTCTTCTTCACCATTTTCATGTACAGATTTTAACCCTACTACTCTTTCTTCT
>JAPFFP010000089.1:6590628-6610966 GCA_026153255.1 Solanum medicagineum
CTTGTTTCTACTGTTTCCTTAACATTATGACCCACTTGTTTTTCAACTCAAAAATAATTCAACAGTAATCTTCCATTTTTCTAAATATATATATATATATATATATATATATATATATAGTCTTTTTTTTTCATTCAGTGTTTGGAGTCCGTGGAGTCCTGATTAAATTCGAATTACATACTATGGGGCTTATTTGGGGATGATGCTTCCAGCATGATTTTTTTTCTATTCCCAGAGCTCGAATCCGAGAACTCTGATTAAGGGTAAAACGCTCCCACCAGTGCATCACAAAAGTATTCATATCTTTGAGGCCCAATATTACTTATTTTGCCTCTTTACTTCCTACTTATTACATATATTTTCATGTTATTGTCCTAATCAAACCTTTATATCCTTCTAAAATCACCATTTAAAGCTAGTATTTATATGTTAGTCCCAATTATATCTTCATATAAAATTTTAAAAAATCAATTATATTTGAGAAGAACAATATAATGTACAATTCTTCTCAAATGTCAATTATCACAATATCTTCTCTTTTTACAATTTTTCTTCTATTACATGCATGTAATGCAAGGTCACTTGCTCTTCTCAACAAGGTAATTTCTTCTATTTCTATATATTATAATTTCAAATATATTGCTTAGTTTATATCTTTACTTAATTTATGTTATATGTACGAACAATATAAGGATTTTTTGAAACTACTATCAGTGTAGTTTGATGCATGTATTATAGAAGTTTGTTTTATGACATATTAATGTTTGTGTATAACTTATATACATGAACGGTTAGTGTAAGAGTATTCACATTATATTAATCAATAATTACTTAAATTTAAGATAATTACAAGTAATTTATGATAAATATACACTAATTACTAGTAAATATGATAACTAACATGTTATTACGTGTGACATTATTCTAATGGTGTAATTTCTTGCATTATTTAGTATATATATATCTTAAATCCAAGTAGTCTATAGGAGTATATAATGCATATCTTGATAAAATATTGAAATATTTGAGTATTTTTGTTTCAGAATGAGAAGATCAATTCAAGTATGTCTAGGGTTTTCATTCCATCGAGATCAGATGTACAAGTGAAAGTGTTGAATAAGGATATGAAAAGGGAGACAGAGTATAATTTGGATTACTTACCACTAAGAACACACCCTCTAGTTCATAACTAAGTTGAATGCTAAAGTTCATCTCACTCAGTTTCAGTATATTTGGAATATAAATTTTGATTATTAATTTTACATTTTGATGGCTCCACTAAATTTTTATGTATTAATATTCTCGTATCAAAGTATCGCTTCATGATATAGCACTAGGTCTTGAAGACTATATGTCATATCAAATGTATATTGAACATATTATATATAATGAAAATTGAGCATGAGTTTTATCATTATAGTCTCATATATATATATATATATATATATATATATATTTATCAAGCATCATAATTTTATATATACACACATTATTTGAACAAAAATATGAAAAATAATTATGCTTTGTAATTATTTTATCTAAAAATTTAAGTAATTACAGATTAAAAATATCAAACTCATTAAGCTGATATAAGTTATTTAAGTACCAGTTAAATGTGCTTAATAAAATGATATAAGGACTACAAATGAAATAAGATAACCATTCAAGGACCAAAAATGTTTGTTGATATTTCAAAAGAGCATTTAAAAATAAGAATTAAAAAGGAAATAAATAAAGACATGTAAACAAGAAGTCAAAAGAGTTTTAGAATAAAAAGGAAACAAATAAGGAAAAAAAGACCTTATTCAATACAAAGACTAATTATATAAGCCTACTTTATTTAACTCTACCATTTATAAACATGAAAGTACTTGGTATAATATTATAATATTCAGACAATTGTTTTCTCGCTTTTATTTGATTCCTTCTTAAAATTGTATTTTCCTCTTCTATTTGTGGTACAAATATTCTTAATCCTTTTTTTTCTCTTACATCTACTGAGAATTAGGGGATGACAAAATTAAGCCCAATTCACTCTCAACTCGAATCAATTCGTTGAAGATGAATCCGTCCTCAATTATTAGCTCGACTCATTTCAACCCAACCAATTTAAAATTGGGTTGATATGTAACCCGAATTAATTCGAAAGGGATCTTATTAAAATGTTTTCAAAACATCTGTTTTTTTTCAATTTAATATGTTTTATATAGCTATAATAAAGAAAAATATAATTTGATTAAGTACTAAAATATTGAAAAAAATAATAAAATAAGTAAAATTTAGTAAAAATTGGATCGGGTTGGGTCTTGACCTGCTCTATAACCCGTTTTGACCCAATCCATTTTGACCTTAGAAAATTTGGGTTGGGTTGGGTTGGGTTGAGTCTTGACTCGTTTGGTGTCTTGCCCCATTATAACCCATTCAAATTTGACCCAACCCGCCTAATTGTCATCCCTATTAGAAATTTAAGGAATATCTTTTACCTTCCTAAAATATAATTAATAGTAAAATTTGGTTCCTTCTTTAAAATTGTAATTGCATTATATTATATATCAGATATATTTTAAGTATAAATTTAATTACTTCATTGTACTATATATGGTAAATTAAATTTTCTTTTTAGGAATCAAGATATTTTCTTAATTTAAATAAGTAAAAAAATTTAATATGACGAAAAGTTAAAACAATCTCTTTTTAAAAAATTTAAGAAAAGGGCGCTTTTCCCCCTTCTGCTCACTTTGCTCAACTCTTATCGCTGTGAAACCGGAGGGTTTTGATCTTCCCCGGTAGTTTTTTTCAACTTATTGTGAATTTATTTCAACAATTTTTGGTCTTTTCAGTATTCTTTTACGATTTTTCCTCGAAAGTTTCCGGTATGTGTAGGCATTTTTTATAGTTTCTCTCTGTTAAAATTGCCATTAATTTTCTATATTTAAAAGCATTTTTTGTGCTCGAATTACAGCAATTCGCTAAAATCCATGACTGTATGATGTGTTAAGATCTGCACTAGATCTGCAGAAATTAAGATGAAGAAGAAGAAAGAATTCTCGAAGAAAGAAGTAGAGAGAAGTGAGAATTTCTCGGGGAAGAAAGATTTTTTAACTGGTAACACCCAATTAATTGGGCAACTTCTATGAGTGTAATATATATATACGAAATGAATATAAGTATTCTTACATGGAGAATGAACAATACAACCTTCATTTTGCCATTAAATATTATATCGACTCCACAACCTAACATGATGTTGTTGAAATATCTTTTTGGGTGTTTAATGCTTTAATTTAAGAGCTAAATATAATTATGCTAGTGGTATTTGATGGTTTGTAATTTGAAGTTGTATAACAGGAACCCTAGCTTTACTTGAGTTAAATGTTAGCCTTGGGGTACTGAGATACCTGGTATTTGTTGTTGCAGGCGGGAGGTAGCAGGTATCCTTGTGGAACTAATTGAGTGCATCAAAGATAATAATATATTGGCGTGTTGAGAGGAATGTTAATTTTCTCCATTGACTTTGGCTGTATTGGCTTGGAAAATAAATGATTTACTTGGGTTTCTATGGTTTCTTGCATTAAGTGGTGGAACCTGAATTTGTTAGTCATGGATCCTTATGTGTTTTTGATATGGAGTACTGAGTTGCTACTAATCAGATAAAGGGTGCTTGGTAAATCTATAAATTTGCATATTAATACTAGTTTCCTATATATGAAATTATGAATATAGTGCATGAATTAAAGTGCGGTTTACCTCTCCTGTATAGTTTCTGACCCTAGCATAGGAGCGGGGTTTTACCTGTGCATACAATAGACACATGATTCAAACACTGAGTGTTTGAGCTCCGTCCCTAATTAGGTCACTGGTTGCCATTGTGTGTTTCAGTTTTTTTTAGGCTTGTCTTGCTTTTAGATAGCAGTGTCTGTTGTGTGATTATTAATAACCATATAACACTATGTGGAAGTACTTTCTATATCAGGTTGGTCATGGATGAAGATGTGTACAGCAAGAACTTAGATTATCTTTATTTTTAAGGAGCTTAGTTTTTCTTTTTCCCCGAAAGTTGTTTGTCAGGAGACAGAGGGAAAGAGGGGAAAATGGACATCAAAGATGCAGGGTCTTCACTTGATTCTTTGGTATCTTCATTCAACACTCGGATATCGGAGATCCAACAGCTTGTTGTTGCTCGAAACAGTAAAACTATCTGCTCAACTTTTTGTTCTAAAGCTTTTCAAAGGTACTTATTCCTGATCTCCAATCTTTGTGGAATGTGAATAGTGTACCCAGCAAGCAGCGTTTCAGATTTGTCAGCTATTGACTCTGCATTGAAGGTGTTGGAGCTTCAGCTCCACAAAATAAAAATCCGGATGCGTGAAGAAACTGAAGCCATCCCCAAAGCCAAGGTATTTCTCTCTCTCTCTCTAAGCCTGAGACTGTATTGTCAACTGTTTAAGCTAGGATTATCTAAGGCATGCTATCAATTTCCAGGTCCAGAAAATTCAATACCTTGGAGATGTTCCCCTTTCTATTAATATGGGACTGTCAATTGATTTCCACTAATTGTTCTTTCTAAAAAAACAAAAAGTCTGGAATATGTTCATGTCCTAATTATGACTGTCCAGAATCTAGTAGCGCATTTTATGGAAATTTGGGACATTTGATCAGTGTTTCATGAGTCTGTAGGGTTAATGCAATTGTTATAGGATGCATATTCCTGTGTTTATGGTCCAGCTTCTTTTTGGAAAAGGAAGTGTGGTATAGTTCTGCATTAAATCTTAATTGTAAGCAAGTATTGTAGATGCTATAATTTGTGCTACTTTGGCTGTGATTTTGTGTGCAGAAGCTAATAGAAGCCTCGCTGCGGCAGCAAAAGAAATTGCAAAATTTATCTTCTGTTGTTCCATCATATGTTCCTGATAGAGTGACTAAAACAACTGATGATGCTACGAAATGGTACTAACATTCTGTACTATGTAATGAAATATCTTTTACTAACATGTGGTCCTTACTCCTTGAGAAGATTTGTTCTGTCTGACTCTGAATTTGTTTTTTTAATAGTTTACATCTAGAGCCCAGTGTCAAGGATCCTGGTTTAGTTTCTCTGAAACTTGAGGAGCCTGCACCCAAGGTGACAAACTCTCCTTGATTCTCTAGCTCTCTACGTGTCACATGATTTCTTCTGTCCCGAAAATGCTAGTTACATCTTATGTCTCTGTAGCTTGATAAATAGACAGTGCCCATCATATTTAATCTGGTCAAACAACAGGAAGGCTTTAAGTGGGTTATCAAATTGCATAAAGGGTAAGGTTCATACTTAATCTGGTCAAGTAACAGGAAGGCCCTAAGTGGGATATCAGATTTCATAAAGGATGAGAACAATTTTTTTTTTCCTAATTAGCCAGAATAATGGAAAATCAAATCATCCTAGGACTGGGAATGTGTTCAACTTACTCCATGAATTAATTGTTTCTAGGGCCTTCCAATGTGTCTTCGGGGGGAAAAGGAAAAGACTCTGAAGAGTGTCACAGATTATGCACCCCAATTTTGATATAATAGTGATCAAGGGATACATTTATAATTCTTCATCAAGTATGAAAGAGAATTACTGAATGACTTAGTTGTTTATTGTTCGGGACAGCTTCAAATGGATCTCTGGAACCATGATATCTCACCCTATATTTTGTTGATTTCAGGAGAAAAAAGGTCGTGCCTCCCCGCCACTTTTCTACATTAGTTCTGATGAACTGAATTCTGTACCACCGTAAGTTCTATCTAGCTTCTCTTAAGGTAAACACTTTTTGTTTATCTTATACAGAAATGTCATTGCCAAGTATCTAACCTCCTCCCTGCGAGAGAGACAAAAAGGTTCCTGATGTAAAAGAGATGTTTGATTTTTAATTCTTTTTAGTTTCCCACCTGGTGCCCAGTTGGGTAGAACGTTCACTAACAAAGGCGACTCCGTGTCTAGGGAGACTCTAACTTGAGATCTTTGGTTAAGGATGGAGTATTTACCACTCCACCACAACCCTTGTTGGTGTTATTACTTTTATTGCTTATGCATCATAAAGCTCTATCTCATATATTTGCTGACAATAAGAGATGCAAATTGCAGGTATATGAAACAGCGAATTACTTTGGAAAAGGTCAATGCAGCGATAAATGACATGGCTACTTATGCTGAAGCAACTTCCCAGCTTCTCACTGCCCCTCGTAAAAAGGTTGCCTTTTTGTTAGTGTGGTTTCAAATTTCACTTAAAAATTGATATTATTCCAGTGCTGATTCCTATATTTTTCCTTCTACAGCTCAAAGAAAATGTTGTGGAGAGAGCAATGGTACGTGAACTGATTCTTTCCTATTTAATTTGACTTTCTCACTTGTGTTTTTGCAGTTCTATTTTCAACTAGAAATATGATTTCTTCCACAAAATATTCACAAATTATGTATTGAAAGATGTACCCTTCTTCTTTGGGATATCTCTACCTGCCAAACCTGTCCATGTTATTTGCAAAATGCTAAGCCCCGCCTTACTGACCAAATTATTAATTTATAATATAGTGGCTATTTGAGCATTTTGATCCGGATTGGATTCACTTTCTTTTGGTCTCTATCACTAAAGAAGGAATAACTTTGGAAAAGTGGGTTTAAGCATTCTATTAACCCAATTCCTACAGTTGTATGGATTTCCTTGCATGGACAGCTCTGGAATCCTGAGGAGCTAAAGGATGGAGTTAACGATGGATATTGTATGTGATATCCATTTAGAAATTATTTGCAAATAATTGTGATAAAAAATGAAGGTGACACCCTTGGGATTTGTACAAATAGTACGGGTCTTGAGGCCTATCTACTGTAGGGACGAGATGTCTTAGGCTCAAATCTTATTCTTAAGACCATCATATATTCCCGTCTATGCCAAGTTTAGTTTCCTCTGATTTGTTTGATTTATTTCTCTGTACATGTGTCATGCCCCATTTTTTTGCAAGTTATGATGATGTCGGGACAACTCTTTTTGGGATTGACAAGCTTCTGTGATATGCCCTTTCATCCTAGAGTGATAGGCACAGACCTTGTTAGGATCATATCACTTGGCTTCGGTGTCTACAGTAAGGCAAGGATTGGTGTGATGTAATCAACTTCTTTTAGTCTTTTGTAAAGTTGGGCAATGGGTTCGGCTAGGGGAGTATAGTTTTTTGTGGGCTTCTCTCGAAGTTGGGACGGTTCCTATAATTTGGTTGTTGAGGAGATGGAGTAGTTTAGTAGTATACTGGCTGATAGGAACCGTCCGAACTTCGATAGAAGGCACACAAAAAACTATACTCCCCTAGCCGAACCCATCGCCCAACTTTACGAAAGACTAAAAGACGTTGGTTACATCGCACCAATCCCTACCTTACTCGCAGACACCCAAGCCAAGTGGTATGATCCGAACAAGGTCTATGCCTATCATTCTGGAATGAAAGGGCATACCACAGAAGCTTGTCAATCCCAAAAATAGTTGTCCCGACGTCGTAAGACCCGTTTTGCGGAAAATGGTGCGTTACAGAATGGCGACTTTGCTGGGGTTCGCTGGAGGGTTTGCTCGACGGAGCTGGTGGGTTTTCTGCCGAAGAAAAAAGGAGGAGAAGGGGCGCCGGATTTTGGGTAGTCGTGGAGGGAGAGAGATTTTTGGGTGTGGGTTGTTCGTTTTAGTGGTGGCTGGTGTGGCTTTTTCCGGTGGTGGAAGGAGAAGAGAAGGGAGAGGCGGCCTGGTGAGGGACGGAGTTAAATTTGACGTGCTTGAACAGTATAAAGCTTCTCATGTTTTGCAGGAATTAAGAGATATTGCAGCAACAGAAGCAGTTAAAGGAAAACATTTCTTTCTTGAAACTGACATCAAAGGGCCTTCACTGAAGCTTGACAATACTGGAAAAGCAATACTAACTGTGAGTTGTTCTTTATGTTAAGACGAAAATTGCATGACTGTAACTGGGAAAAAATTGGTACTTCACAGTTTACACAACTTAGTGAAACTTTCAGCATGTTTACATTTTGACTAGATTCGCCTTTCCTTCTCGTTTTTGCTAAAAGAATGGTTAGCTTATTATAACTATTTTTCAGTTTTATTCAACCCTGATATGTGAAGGTTTTCATCAAGATGTCAATCTCTTGATCAATTTTTTTCTATTTCAATTATTCCTTTGCTACTTCACATTTGAAAGAATTGATGCAGGATTTGTTTGAAAGTCCTTTCTGATATATGCTTCAACAAATAATCTGAGACATTAGATCTTTTTTATCTTCTGAAAAGATTGACTATAACTAGGTTTAGTGGATTTATGTTGGCTTGATTCATTCTCTTAACAACGCCTTACATGCCCTAGAACTCTAGCGGCTTCACATTGCAACGTAATCCACACAGTTAGTTTGACCACCACCGTTAAACCTACTCCTCGCCCTCTCACTCTCTCAATTCTAATACAAGCAGCTCAAGTAGCTAAGCTATTAGCACTTACTATACATGCTTGGTCTCAAAAGCTAATCACTCTATATCGGATTCATGCTTCTTGGTACTAATGTAATTTGTCATTGGCAGGTCCTCCGACACCTTGGTCGTATAAATGAAACCCGAATTGGTCATCACCGTGTGATCCTTCTATTGAAGCCTCACTGAATTGCAAGCAATCCTCAGGTAGTTTTTAAAACTTCATGTGAGGACTTCACTGGTGGTGGTGATTGTTGATTTGAGTCCCTTTTTGGGCTACCATGCCTCGAGATAACCTAAAAGCGTCGTTTGATTTGAAGGCAAGTTATGCATGGATTAGTCATTTGGAGATTACTTACGTAGAAATCAGTTTTGCATGGATTTTATAATGCTGAGTTGATTTCTTGTTAAATATTTAGTTTTA
Source organism: Solanum medicagineum (assembly GCA_026153255.1). NCBI lineage: Eukaryota > Viridiplantae > Streptophyta > Magnoliopsida > Solanales > Solanaceae > Solanum > Solanum medicagineum. The sequence continues at coordinate 6,599,509 of JAPFFP010000089.1, forward strand.
TGAGTTACATATTAGTATACGAGGTATAATTTAATTTGTTTTAATATGTTGATTTTTATGTGAATGAATTTTTCTCCCAAGAAGATCAAAATGAAATACTCTTCATCATAAGCTATTTATAAGAAAGATAATATTTAAACTATTTCAGATAATATAAGAATGTATTTGAGAATTTTAGAAAGTTATAAGAAGCTAAAGTATGGATCCAATTTGTGTTTTTCTTTTTAAATTTATCATAATACAGTACTTCTATCGCATCTGTTTGTTTTGTGGACATATTTGGAGGAATTAAATAGAATGACGTTACATCATATCATCATATATTGTTAAAAATAAAAAATTTTATAGTGCAAAAGTAGATTATCATTTTATAGTGAATAAAATATTTTAATTAATTAAAATATTAAATAATGTTATATTTAATTGTGTATATGTTCACCATTTATTTTCTTTCTTCATTTTAGTGGCACCATAATCACAACACAAGATATAACTATAATTATAATTATGTACGATAAGTTAGGATGATTCATTATATTTGTTTGGTAAGAAACTCTTATATCTTCCAAACAAATTTTTTATGTTGCATAATATCAATTTCTGAACTTTTAAAATTTATTAATTGTACAAAAGATCTAACTATTAACATCAACGTGCAAGGCATGTTTTCAAAAACTAGTAAGTATTTTATAACTAGAAGACTTTTGAGTTAAATTCCGAAAGTTCCACAGCTCCTTATAGCCATCAAACCCTAGTTCAAAAATACAGTTGTAAAGACTCCCATTTGATCTGCTATCCAGTCCATGTACTCCATCTGACAATAAATTCATGTAATTATTGCCTATAATAATAATAAAGCGAGTTCTTTGGAAGCGCATGTAACATTATACTACTCAACTTGCAATTTTAGCTTGCATTTTTGTAAAAGTTATTGAAATGAGAGAGGCAAGGTGATATAAGTCCTACGTCAACTACCTATTGAGAAATGTGGGACTCAAGTCTCACAATAACAAACCAATATGTTCTGCATCAGTTGTCAAAGCACTACGCTCTGCATAAGTTGTCCTCAATGATTACGCGCTAAGCTATTTTCTAGTCCGAGGCCAACACAGAAGGCAATACCAGCGTCACCATCCAAGGCACGAAGAGGGTGTTGGGTGACTCTAATATCGTTGATATAATCTAAGACGAACCACACCCTAGAAACTAACATGGGGACATACAAACAGGTTTTGCTCGAGTCATACTGAAAAAAATCTTGAAAAATAATTTAGTTGTCTGAATAACCTCATGAGGGTGAAGGCGGTGTGTGTGACGTTTTGGGATGCCGGATTCCTTAAGTTGCCTGTTATGATCCTCAACATCAGCTAGCATTTCCTCCGATGGTAAAAGCACCTTTCCAGACAAAACTTGTGCAATCCATTTGGCTTGTAATTCAGACACGAGAAAGACTATTCCCTGATCATCATAGGGAAACTTCTACATTGTCATTTCTTACAATAGTTTGAAAATATTTTTCCCTACTTTCATTAAATACTACTACAATAACATAATTAGTACGGTCTTACAAAAGTGATGTCTGAAGAGGATAGAATGTACACAAACCTTACCTCTACCTTCTTATGTGCAGAGGTTATTTTCAAAATAATCCGGACTAAATAAGCAATAGCAAGACACTGGGAAAGTAGAGATATAGGAGACAACAAGTGGTAATAGAAAAGTAATGAAAATACAAAAATAGTAAATAATAAAAACTCAAAAATAATACTGAAACTACTGGTCTTCTACCCAAATCCTTGACCACTACACCAGGTAATTTTTGCAACCCCTTAACCATTACACTAAATATTTAGCTTGTTTCAAGAAATGTCAATACTTGTAAATCAAAGTTTGACCTATATATACAATGTAATTTTTCGACGAAGGGTGTCAAGGGTGGCTCCGCCCCTGTACACCATCCTATCAAGGGTCATGTCCTCGATAAGTTGTAGGCTTGCCAACTTATACCTGATCACCTCTCCTCAATGCATTTTCGACCTAACCCATCCTCTCCTTAGTCCGCCCATCATCAACCACTTGTCATACCAAATAAAACTATAACTAGATAATAACACAATGAGAAAATTATATTTGTCATACAATTAAGCTGACCTGATAAGGTAAACCAACAAAGGAGAGGCAGGGAGAAAGCTTTGGAGGAAAGAGATGTTTGTATAGTGGACCAACACTACGCCCCTCATCATCTACACTTACTATTCCATTGGTTTCAAGAAATGGGAAATCATACTTGAATCTGTGAATGATAACAATAACAATATTAAATTGTGTATTTCGTCAAGGAAATGCAACAAAAAAAAGAATGTGGAGAGATTTGAACTAAACCCTGTACAATGGAGAATGATATTAGCATGAATAGATGATCCATCCATGAAAGTCACTTCACCATTTTCATCAACATTATCAATCTGCAAAAATGTTCAATATAAGCTCCTACCTTTCTATATATTTATATATCTTGTTCAATCTGTTCAAATTTGAGCATATTCATTAATGACAAAACAATTTATTGATTCAGTTCATTTTGATCCGTCTACTATCTTCTAATGCATAATCAACAACATTTAAACAATTTATACCTTTGGATGGTTCCATAGATTTGCATAACTACCCAACTTAGCAACTTCAATTTTAGAAAATCTTGTTGAAAGATGAACTTGCTTGGCTACTATAGCAATATCTCTGGAAATATCCTGCCCACTTGGTCCATCTCCAATTACAACTACAATCTGAATACAAATCAATTGACAAATGAGGAGTTTCTGTAAAATAGGAAACACAGAATTGTGTATGAAATTTTTAACTAATAAAAAGAATAGAGTATAAATGTCTTGCCTGATCTTTAAATGGCTCAGGAAACTCGATAATTGTGGCTATGTATTTGTTTTCCAGGCCAATTCTTTATACCTTTTGGATATTAATTAACAACAATTTATTAGTTCAAAATACAAGCCAATTATCATTCCCATTTCTTTGATCACTAAGTTGTGAGTGCAGCAAGGTAAAATCATTTTCAGTTTTAATTCTTTCTGTTTTTATTTATATTTAATAATTTTTTCTATGAAGCTGGTCTCTGATCAAATATCTGTCATCTCCCACCAGTAAATTACTTCTTCCTGAAAGTGTTCCTAAGCGTTGAATTACAATACGGACAATAGTCTAGTTCATATTGCAACTGGTAGCTACAGAGAAAATAATTTTAAATATATTTTATGAATGACCTTAAAAAAGGGGAGAGTAAAGTTAGATCAAAGTAAATATAGTTAAAGCAAAAGAAAGGGAAAAGGAAGAAGATTTTTTTTATTACATAATAAAATGTTTGAAGATGAAGCAGACATGTCTTTGTTGGCATGTTTGCTTCAACAATAACATTTTAAAAAAATTTTGAAAAAATATTCCTTTAGCTTTAAATCTTTTTGCCTCTTTTTTCGTTGAACGATTTTTCTTTAATTTCTCATATTTTTACATTAAAAAAATTATTAAGAATAAGAAATTTAAATAATGATAAGCAAATTTATTTATAAAAGAGATATTTAAAATTCAAAATTAAGTGTTGAATCAAAGAAGTCAAAAATGAGAAACATCAAATATAATCTGAAATTTGCTAGAAGGATCATATATATTTTCTGCATGAATTCTTTTAAGATAAAAATTAAAAAAGAAAATAAGAACCAAAGTTTTCACGACTATTAGATGAAAAGGGTATATATGAGTTAATTTTATAAGTGGACAAATATATATGAGTCACTTTTATAACGAGATATATGCACTCTAATTCAGATGAGTGTATGGAACACTTTTCCCATGTGATATTTTGATAAAGGTACTTGTGTCTAATTGATTTTCTATTTGTGTTTTATGATAAGGTGAATTCAATTTAATTTTGAGTGTGAATTCAAATGCAATTTTTTTAAAATTTTTTAAAATAAAATTGAATATATAAAATTGTATTATTTATTGATAATTTACAACATTTAAAAAATATTACATTAAAAAGATCTAATTTAAATTTTAAAAAGTTAGATAGCGATGAGACTGAATAATAAATAATTTTTTTTATCAAATCATTCCAATATAATAAATATAATATCTTAAAAATATAATAAAAAATGATTACAGTAATTGTCAAATCAAAGCAAAAGATATTCACCGGGAATACTTGCAAGTCTGGGTATTGTATAGTGACCATTACAAATCACTACGGAATCAAACTCCTCATCTGAACTCAAATCCTCCGATTTCGACTCAACACCACAACCATTTCCCCTAAAATCAACTCGTACTACCTCCGTGTTGAATCGGATAATCTCAGTAATTCCAAAATCCTTTGCGAAATCATTCAAAAACTTGAGCACTTCTTCGTGCCCAGGAAAGCTGGATCGGTTCCCATTTTCTGCGAAATCGAAAGAGTAATCACTGAAACTCATGAGTTGTCAAGGTAGATTCGTTCGAAGAGATTTGTAAAGACTACTATGAATATTTCTTTGTTTGAATCGACATTGAGTGGATCGGTCTCAACTCGAGGATTGTAAACCCATAGACCACCGAGTTGGTTCGATTTTCTCGAATACCACAACTTGGTGACCTTCTCTTTGTAGCTCACGCGCCGTCACAAAACCGAACGCGCCGGCTCTGATTACCGCCACTTTCCGGCACTCCGCCATGAGAAGACTATTGGGCTATAAAACTACGGTTCTGAAAGAAAGCTGCAGCCAATTACTACCAGTTCTGTTTGTGCAAAAAGGTACAATACTTTTAATATAATATTCTATTCGTCCCAAATTAATTAAATTTTTGATATATTCAAAAGTTGAATTGTTCAAAGTTCAAAAAGAATCTTTGAATTTCTTTTTTATATTTGTCCAGATGTTTTATATTTTTTAGGAGATAGATTATACTATATATTTATGATTTTACAAAGGACAATAGCGAAAAGTATGATTTAAATTTTATCCTTGAATATATTTTTTAATATATATGTATTATCTTACAAATTCAATTAATATGAGACAGGGGTGTATAAATTTGAGTTATTCCCTATCCTCATGAATAGAGCCGTCCAACTATATCATTCTCTGATTTTTTTCATTCTCTGACTTTTATGCCTCACGATCTTATATTATTTTGCTGCTCAGCTAATATAAAATTAGTTTGAGAGGCTCTTTTCTATTTTTTTGTAAAAAAAAAATAGGCTTATGTCCCAACCCGAAAATAGGCGTGATGACACTCGTCTTATCCCACTAAAACAAGTCAGCCTACACAACCCAACTATAACATTAAAAGTGCGGAATTATAAAAAAAATTAATGTTCAATTGCGGATAATAAGTCAACTTAATGAAAATACCCCAAAACCTGGTTGTCACGTGCACAAGCTTCTAATATATTACAATAGATTCGAAAGGAAACACAAGTATCAAATGATATTGTCTCTAGAATAGAACAAAATCATAAAAAGGCGTAAGAAGTCAGCTGGGATGGCAGACAACTATCTCTCACAATCTCCACAGGAAGCCTCAGACAAGGAAGAGTAGAGAGTATCACGACGATCCGAGCTCGTAACCTACAAAATTGTTGTAGCAAGGGGGTGAGTACCAAACACACGGTACCCAGCAAGTGAACTACTAAACACAAAATTAAGTAATATAGAATACCGGTACCCCCACACTCCAACCAAACCACAACTACAACCTGCATAAAATCAATCCAGCATAATAGTTCAAAGTGTACATAGTAGATGGCTCAATAACCACACCAACTATTATATATCAACAACACCAGGGATCAAGTGCATCCATCACAAATGTCACAAAGCACTTACACGTTTATAAATGATAATGAGATGTAATGCAATGCAATGCAATGTCACGTAAAATGATACATGTCTGTAATACCATACACATCTGCTGATCATAAACATGTCTCAGTCATAACCCATGGGGGCCTATGACCATGTATCCGCCAGAACCATTTCCCTTTGGCAATTTTCATTTCATATCTAGCCGGAACCATTTCCCTTCGGCTTTTTATTTCTTTTCTTTTTCACTAGCAGGAACCATTTCCCTTCTGCTTTGCATTTCTTTTCTTGGATCATCCAGCAAACACATAGTAAATGCACAATAATCATGTTCATGGAAATAAAATATGCAAGATGCCCATACAAATTCATATATCTCAAAATCAAGAATGGGTAGCTCAATAGCATAAATGTTGTCATATCCTCAATCTCAATACCATCACAACCTTAACAACATTCACATTTAGAAGTAAGTATCACTTCGATATCAATAACAATTAATTACTATTTCACATATAATAAACCTCCCTCATTAATTCACAAGTTAAATATCAGCATAGGATAATTACCCAATTCATAATATTTCAATCAAAGCCTACATAAATCGTTCTCAACACCTCACACAAGAAGCACAAGATCCTATATACTTAACAAAGGTTAAGAAATTCACTTGCCTTAATAATTTTGAACACTCACTGCGGGACTTGGGCCTTCCCCTTTTGAAAAGAATTAGAAGCACTGCAATCTAATCAAATATGAATTCACAATTAAATTTTTGAAACGGACAACACCCATATTACTACATGCTCCAACCTAGACCCAACAATCATCTAAATTTTATGATTAAGTCTAGGGATTAAATCTTAATTTCTCCAAATAATATAATTCTAATGACATTTAGCTAACATACTACATATGATATTTAATTACCTATGTGATAATTAATAACAAAGTCAAGAATTGAAAAACGAAGTTTCCAATGAAATTGGAACGTACAAGCACAAAATAGCCTATTGCTACAAACTGCAGCGCTTCAATCCATCTTCTTATATTAATTAATTAATATAAGTACACACACACACATATAGACACATTAGAGTGCTCACTCACATTCAATAATGGGTCCACCAGCCATGACATGACAACTATGAAAATTTTACCTAATTTGACCGTTTCCGATGCCCCTAAGGTCATGCGGTAGGCTTTTGCCGTTCTTCTTTTTATTTTTAATAATTGGGGGCATTCAACTCCCTTTTTATTGACTTTCTTCTTCTTTTTCCTTAGTTTTATTTATTTTTTGTTTAAATCTAATTATATTCTGAAAGTGAAAAGAATCCTACTACTACTACTACTACTTATTATTTTTATTATTATTATTATTATTATTATTATTATTATTATTATTTAATAAATATAAGATAAATATTACAGATTTTTAAATAAATATCCACTTTAGCCCATAAAATAAATTAATTATTTAAAATTACTCTTAGTTAAATAATGAAATTTATTGAATAGTCCAAGATACCCTTTTTTAAAAAAAAGAATTATATGAAGTTTATAGAATAAGATACTCTAATTCTTGAAATGACCTGATCGGTCATTACAACTTAGCAAATCAAATTCAGCTTTCACAATTCATTCAACCTGTTTAAGTTTGGACGGGTTATTCATCAACTCAATTCATTTTAACCTATAAAAAATTGTAATCATATACAATTCAAATTAATTTGGGAAAAAACTTGTTGAAATATTTTAAAAAAAATTTAGTTTAATATATTATATATAGTCATAATAAAAAAAATTATTTTATTGGGTATTGAAATATTGTAAAAATACAAATATAATAAATATACATTGGATTTGATTGGGTTTTGATCTGTTATATAATCCATTACCCAACCTATTTTGATCCAATTTACTTTGACCTAAGCAAATTTGAGTTGGTTAAATATTGATACGTTTGTTATCTTTATCCTTTAATGACTTGCCCAAATTTGATCCAACCGGTCGTATTGCCACACCTATTGTTGATCAATAAATCTGGAATAAAGATTGGTGAAAGGGTGAGTTTTAAAACGCTATACTTCTCTGTCTCATTTTATGTCGCATCTTTTTTTTCTAGCATCTTACTATAATTACAAATATTTTAACTTTAAAATTCCCATTTTGCTTTAGCCATACAATTATTTAAGAATTATTTTAGACTACAAATTTCAAAGATTCTTTTTCTTAAACATCATGTTTAGTACAAACGTTACCACATAAAATGGAACGACAAATAATAATGGATCCAATTTGATAGTAAAGTCACTTCACCATTTTCATCAACATGATCAATCTGCAAAAATGTTCAATATAAGCTCCTAGCTTTCTATATCTATCTTGTAGGAGGTGAAAATTAGTTCATGAAGATATATCTTGTTCAATCTGTTCAAATTTGAGTGTATTTATTAATGTCTAAACAATTTATTGACTCGGTTCATTTTGATCCGTCTACTATCTTCCAATGCATAATGAACAACAACATTTAAACAATTAATACCTTTGGATGGTTCCATAGATTTGCATAATTGTCCAATTTTGCGACTTCAATTTTAGAAAATCTTGTTGAAAGATGAACTTGCTTGGCTATCTCTGGAAATATCCTGTCCACTTGGTCCATCTCCAATTACAACTACAATCTTAATACAAATCAATTAACAAATGAGAAGTTTCTATAAAATAAGCAGCACAAAATTGTGTATGAAACTTATAACTACAACAACAACAATAACATACCCAGTGAAATCCCACAAGTGGGGTCTGGGGAGGGTAGATTGTACGCAGTCCTTACCGCTACCTCATAGAAGTAGAGAGGTTGTTTCCTAAAACCCTCAGCTCTGTATGAAACTTATGACTGAAAATGAAAAAAAGAAAAGAGTATAAAGGTCTTGCTTGATCCTTAAATGGCTGAGGAACTCGTTAATTGTGGCTATCTATTTGTTTTCCAGGCCAATTCTTTATACATTTGGATATTAATTAACAACAATTAGTTCAAAGATACAAGCCAATCATTCCCATTTCTTTGATCACTATGTTGAGTCCGTCAAGGTAAAATTGTTTTTTCTCTCATTCATTTTAAGTTTATACATCTTAATATTAAAATTAATAAAATATTCTAAAATTATTAATTTCTTTCTATATAGGAAATTATTATAAATACATCTTCAAAACTTTTATTGATTTAATATTGCTAAAGTTCTAATTATCTTCAATTATATTTTTGCATTATAACATTATATCTCGATATAAATTGGTTTTTCAATAGTGTTTGAACTCCCAAACTTGAACGTTAAATTACTATAATACGACCCATAAAATCCTACCAGGCCTCTGCCAACGCTGTCAGCCCATCTGGGCCTTTTGCCGGGCTCGTTGCGAACTCACTCATATGATTTTTCGGCCATATTGCCCCGAAGCCCCATGCAATGCCAGAATCCGTAGGCTAACACCCACGAAAAATTGCCTCAATTGCCTGTTTCCTATTCCTTGGCCCACAAAATCCTACCAGGCCTCCGCCAACGCCTCCGGGCCACCTGGGTCTCTTGCCGGACTCGTTGCGGACCCACTCATATGAAGGGCACGGGTGATAAGTTTTGTAACGGCGGAAACAAAAATGAACTCATTTAACAACAAGAATTAGGTCAAGCAATAAAACAAAATTGAGGGGTATTTTTCACCATTGTTCCCATATGAATATAATTTTGGGCAATCAGTCCAATTTAGGGGCAAATCTGGTGCTTTTGTTAACTGCAGAAGTATAAATATATTTATTTTAACAACGGGAATAAAGTGAAACAATAAAACAAAATTAATAAGTATTTTTACCCTTTTCCCTAAAAAATAACTGACATAGCAGCTTCTTTTATATAAACCTTTGCATATAAAATTCGAAACAGGTGTGATTCAAATAGACAAAGAAAGGTGGTATCTCCTAATATGTTTTTATATGAAATATATTCATCTGTCAAAATTTTAAACATGTTATCGATTTATGCGGCATCATTTAATTTTTTATAATTAAAAATAATTTAAATTTATATTTTTATTAAGAAAATAATTTATATTCTCATAAACACATGAAAATTTATTTTGAATCTTAATTACAATAATGCCCGTGTATGAGTGAGAGCGTTGAAATTAATACCCAAAATCTAAATAGGGTTTTTTATTGAAAAGAAAAGAACCCTGGGCTATGCGAATTTTGCCATTGCAGAGTGGATTTGCCATTAGATTCTTCAACCTTCAATTTTCTTCCTCCTCAGGTGAGACTAATACATGTCTTCAAATTTAATTTTTTAAGCTAGCCTGTTGTTTTGTCTCGCGATTTAGCTTATCTTCATATGCTGTATAATATCCTTTAGCGTAGCATGATTATCATTTAGATAGGCTTTAAGTGTTATCTTTCACTTAGGTTAGATGTATTTTGTTAGTATTAAACTCACTTAGATTAGATGTATTTTGTTAGTATTAAACTCATTTTGATGTTCAATACAATATGTACTTCTCCGACACTGTTTATAGTCCTCCACAAGGCAATTAAAAGTTGTTAAAGCAAACTGACCCTTTTCATTCATTTGATCATTTTTCTGCATTCCTAGTTAGATGATGGATGATAAAGTTGTACCAGAGCTTATTGTGGATGATAAAATTGTAGCAGAGCTTACTGTCCCTGAAAATGTCGCCAAAGCATTATTACTTGTGTCAAATTCATCCTCTTTAGAAACGGGAATGGAGAAGCTGATAGAACTTGCCAAAGAGGCAGGTGGACGGTTAGATCTGTCGTCCAAAAATGTTGTCACCGCTGTTCTCCATCTTTGCCAGTCTCTGTCATCTATCTGTTACCGTCACCTCCTTTTATTGTCTCTTAAGCTACTTAGGAATCTGTGTGCTGGGGAGATAAGGAATCAGAATGAGTTTCTTCAACAAAAAGGAGTTCAAATTGTCGTGGATGTTACTATGTCTGTAGGACTTACTCCTGATCCTGATTGTGCGATTATTCGAATGGGGCTGCAACTTCTGGGGAACTACTCAGTGGGTGGGGGAGAACGTCAATCGGATGTGTGGTACCAACTGTTTCCCCATAAGTTCTTGAAGATTGCTAGAATTAGAAGCTGGGAAATATGTGATCCTTTATGTATGGTCATTTATACTTGCTGTGAAGGTACCGATGGACTGCTAACAGATTTATGTTCAGAACAAGGGTTGCCCATTCTCAGAGAAATTTTGTGTACTGCATCAGCCGGTAAACACCTGTGAATTTTGTAACTCTGATATTCAAAGCTTTTATTTGATTATTATGGTAAATTTATGCTTTCTGACTCTTTTGCAGTTGATCTTAAAGAAGAATGGTTAAAGTTGTTACTCTCAAAACTTTGCATTGAGGGCTCCGACATTTTATCAATTTTCTTCAAATTACACTCATATCCTTCCGGTGAAAACAATGGTGTTGTTACAAATGTAGCTGATCAATTTGTTATTGAGCAGCCTTATTTGTTGAGTATACTTTCAGAAATCTTGAATGAACTAGTAGAGGGTACTGTTGTTTCTCATGATTTTGCTTT
>JAPFFP010000089.1:6629968-6660771 GCA_026153255.1 Solanum medicagineum
CATGATGAACATCGAAAGTTACATTGACTGACTGCTACTTCACAATTGAAAGAAGCGCAGACAGTTTAAAGAGTCATGATGGATAAATTCCAGACCCCACTTGTGGGATTACACTGGGTATGTTGTACATTTTTTTATAATTAATTTAGTTGAGTGATTTTATTGATACAAAACAAAGTCTAATGATGTTAAATATAATTTCAAAGTTGAGTGGTGTAAGATATAAATACTATATTAAAACTACAACTTCCAAATTTTTATGTGTAAATATAGATTGTCTATTTTACTATTGTTTACCATCTTTTCTATTTTAATGAAGTAATAGATGGTCTATCTTTATTAAATTAAAGATTGTCATTTTATTAGTGATGAATTTATTAAGATTACAATTATTTATTCTCAAATAATTCAACTAAGAAAATAGCAAACATAATGACAAAATTATTATTCTCATAACTAGTTAGAAGTCACAAAAAAATAATTTATTTTGATCTAATTACATGAAATAGAAAATCTCATAATAATTCAAGGGCATAATTGGAAAGAATTTTTTAAAGAATTTTAAATCAAACACAAAATTAAATGGAAAATAATAAACCAAACACGGGATAAAAAATAATCGCAGCATTACTAAGCCCTGCATGGCTAATCCCTGTATTATAGGGATCGTTTGGTGTGAGGGATAGGCAAAGTTAATCCCAAGATAACTTTTTAGTTATCCTCAATCTCTTGTTTGGTTGCAAAGGTTGGGATAACATATCCTGGGATTAACAATTAATACTGGGATAAGTTATCACCCTTGAGGATGGAATAATAATCCCATGATAACTTATCCTGAGATAAAAATGGGTAAAAAAGTTCAAAAATACCTCCTTTAAACTCTTTTTTATACACTATTTTTATATTCATGTATATTAACATAATTTTTAATAATATTCACAACCTTAATTAATTGTATTTTTATAATAACATATTTTTCTAATAAAAATACATCATATATATACAATTTCTATTTACGAATATATTATAAGTTGAATTTATTTGTCTAATACTTATGCGTATTTATATTCTGTTTCTCTTAAAATGTTCACTCCACTATTAAATTATATATTTTTAATTAAATAGTTTATTACTCATTTAAAATTATATTCTATATATCAATTAAAATGTAGATAATTTTAAAATTTAATAATAATTTTTTACTTTAACAAACTTAAATGAAAATTTTATTTTTAAGTTAAATAAGATGAAAATTTTATTTAAAGCTAAACAAGATGGACCTTTTATTTTTAAGTTAATAAGATGAAAGTTTAATTTTTAAAACACACAACATAATCATGAAAATGTACACACAAAATTATTTACATTACATAAGATGAAAATTTTATTATAAGAATAAATAGCTAAAGCTTGCAAAGAAAATACTTTTTTTTTAAAACAACTAAATAAGGTGGAGGGTATTTTTATAAACAAACAACTTCTTAAAAATTATGCAATGAATAATACTTTGAATATGACAAACCAAACAAATAATAAAAATTACGTCCATCATAACTAATCTCATCATAATTTTCATCTAAATCAAACAACCCCTAATTATTGGTATTTTCTAAGTGGTTCTGTTGTTTAGATTTGGTTGAATGTATTAAGGTATTTTCCATGTAGTAGAAACGACTCTAAAATAATAAAAATGGCTCCCCGTGTTTGGCATAGGTTTAAAATTGAAGTCCATTTTAATTAAAGTCGTGAATATGAGTTAGACCGGTTAGGTTGGTTTAACTTCTGATTTAGTGGGATTGGACTAAGATTTTTGGAGTTCAGTCTAGTTCAGTTTACTAAAAATTGCAGAAATACAGTGTTTACATAATTTCCTATAATTCTACTCTTTTAAAAAATTATAAAAATATAAAATTGCAACACTTATTGATACAAAATTAAAATTCTTATTTCTCTTTTTTTTTTTATAGTGTACCTAGCAATTAATGTTTCTACTATGCATCATTGGTTTCATTTTTTGTAATTAAAAGAAAGAATTTTTGGTAATTTTGAAAAAAGTTGATATTGATTGAAATTAGCTTTAAAAAATATAAGATTTATGTAAAATATCCGAGTTTATAAAATATTAAATAAACTCCCCAAATACTTAATATTTTTCAAAAATTAAATTTAAAAGATTAGAAATTTTCTAGAATATATTTAAGAAATTACTTTGAATTAACCATGACCATTTTCGTCATGTTCTTCTCCTAATATACCAAAAGCAGACGAGCTGCAATTTTGAGCGGGAAAACCCTGAAAAGCAGACGGTCCACCGGAGATGGAAGTTTCAAGTCTTCCGTTATCGGCGTCGCTGAGAGCCAAGCTGATTTCCGGCGGCTACACTTCTCTTTCTTCTCTCTTTTCCGTTTCTCATTCCGATATTGCCCGCGGTACCCTTCTTATCTCTATCAATTATTTTTTTTTTTGCAAATTTATTACTATTAATGCTCTGATTGTGTTGTTGTATTGATTAGAGATCAGTTTAAAAAGCGGTTAGTTTATTTTGGCGTAGTGAAATATGTATAGAGAAAGAGAGGCGCCTTGAATTGGACTCTTACAATTGAAATTGGGGATAATCTAGTTTTCATGTTTAATTTGATCACCAGTTGAGGTGCCGAACTCAGATTGTATGATGCTTGAAAGGCTTTATAATCTGCTGTTGAAAATATGCAATTCTTTTCACTAAGAAAGGTTAATTATTTTTACTTATATGATTTTTGATGGTATAGAACTTTTTAGGCATAATACGTGAATAGACGCTTTAACTTGATCTCAACTGGCAACTAAAAACTCCAACTTTGAGGATGCATGGTTAGATACTTTAACTCGTATCTATTGTGTCAGTTGAACACTCCAACTTATGAAATGATCATCTAGACGCCACCAAAATTTATGTGCTATGTCAGCAGCATCAGGTGTACATGAAAGACAGTGAGGACGGGTTGGAGTGTTTGATTGTCGGTTGAGACCAAATGGAGGTGTCTAGATGTCCGCTCTCACAGTTGGAATGTTTACTTTCTAGATGAGACTAAATTTGAGTGTTTGTTTATGTATTATGTCTCGAACATAAACACAAAGTTTGAGTTAAAGTTACTGGATTTTACTGAACCTGTAACCACCATTCTAGCTCTGCCCCTGGATGTAAGGGAACTCATTTTTGAGGAGAATTAGGAAAAGAATAAACTTGGAGCTGCAAAAAAAAAAGCTTAAATTCGTGTGACTTTCACTTTCTTTCGGTTATAGTTTTTGATTAAGTATGATGGAAACCTAAGTTGCTCGGACTCTTCACTTTCGGTGCCTTACCCGTGTCGACACGACATGGGTGTGGGTGTGAGATCCGTGTCTGATTTGGTCAACCGATTTCGGCTACTTTGATCAAAATCGATGGGGAAAATTTGGACAATTTTAATTATTTTTGCAATCTATACAAAAGATAAGGTGAAATTAAAAAAAATTGAATACTTTTTATATGGAAATTTCTATGTCACTCTTTTCTTTAATCTCCTTCCAGGAGTCTCCTCAAGTTCTCCTCGTAATATCTCATCATTTAGATTTTATCACTCTAACTTTTAGGTATTTTAGTTATTTTTAGGGAAAACCCTATACCCGTATCTATATATGGATCCATATCCCTGAATCTTAAAAATTAGATATGAAGAATCCAACTTATAGATCCACACCCGTATCGGACCCCCGCACCCGAGTCCGAGCAACTTACATGGAAACTATAACAGATTAAGTATTGTTTAATGAGACACCAATGTTATTCCTAATTCGTATTTCATGCATATGTAGAAATTTTATTTCTTTTTACTTTATATGCTATAGATCTAAAGATTTCTGAAAATGAGGCACTCGAGATTTTGAGAGTTGCATCACAAAGGAGGGGATCTGAAAGACCTAATGGAACTAGCTCTATTGTCAATGGTATGTTATTACTACTGTTCTCTCTCTTTTCAAACTTCTGAATACTTGATGGTTTGTCTGTCAGAAGTCATGTAGATAATACTTATTGCTATTTGCAATTATGAAGTCATAAGTTCAAATGATTACAAAGTTGTTTCAGTGTGACTTGTTGCATGTCGTGTCATTGTTCTGCTTTGATTATTTTGCAAAGAGGAAGCAATTTATTTATGCATTTATTGGGTAGGAGCACAGAGTGCCTGGGAAATGCTAAATGAGGAGGAATCACTTGGACGTATCACAACATCTTGTTCAGAGTTGGACGACATCTTGGGTGGGGGTATAAGTTGCAAAGAGGTTACTGAAATTGGTGAGTTGTTACCTTTACATATGCTGGCCCATTACTAACAATATCATAAGGTGTTCGTTCTTGCTTCTTGACATTTCTAAAACGAGTTTGCAGTTTTAGTCAAGTAAATATAATTTTTCTTCTACTTGTTCCAGGTGGAGTGCCAGGAATTGGAAAAACTCAACTTGGGTAGTCGTTATGATATGTACTTCCTTTGTATTTAGAAATAGCTTCCTCTTTGTTTCTAGTGGTTAAGACACTTAGAAATGCAGGATACAATTTGCGGTGAACGTTCAAATTCCCATGGATTATGGTGGTCTACAAGGCAAGGCAATATATATAGGTACATGCTGACCGAGTTGTTTTCTTCTTCACGTCTTACATCAATTATAACTATTCTCTTTTTTAAAATCAGCCAAGAACTTGGCATTATATGCATTTTGTAGATACTGAAGGCAGCTTCATGGTGGAGCGTGCTTTACAAATTGCTGAAGCTTGTTTGGAAGATATGCACAAATATCATGGATTTTTAAAGAGAGATCCACAAGCTTGTCAAGTTAACATGCAACCAAAGGATTTCCTTGAGAACATATTCTATTTTCGCGTTTGCAGTTACACAGAGCAAATTGCTGTTGTAAGTTACTTGGAAAAGTTCATCTCAGAGCATAAAGATGTGAGTAGAGTAACTCTTTTCTTTTTAAACATTCATCTGCATTACTAAAACATGTAATTTCTGATATTTTGTTTTTAATAGGTTAAGGTTGTTATTATTGATAGTATAACATTCCACTTCCGTCAAGATTTTGATGACATGGCCCTTAGAACCCGACTACTGGGTGGAATGGCCTTAAAGTTGATGAAGCTTGCAAAGAAATTTACTTTGGCAGTAAGAATAACTTTGTTCCTACATGATTATCTTTCTCTATACAATTTGATAGTTCTATTCGCGATTATATCAATTCATTACGTTTGATTTATTTGAGCAGGTCATCCTCTTGAATCAAGTAACCACCAAGTACACAGACGGTCAATATCAACTAACTCTTGCATTAGGTAATTACACTGCCTCCTTTTGTAATGATATAACTTGGTACAATATACACCTTCTATGTTGCTCACCTCCCGAAGAAAATGGTTCTCGTTTTGATAAGTTTGGGGGGAAACGAAGATGGTGATATTTGTGTTATTGTCTGTTTTAGTTTCTTAATATGTCTTGCTAAACAGGAGATAGCTGGTCACATGCTTGCACTAACCGGGTGATTTTATACTGGAATGGTAATGAAAGATATGCATACATTGACAAGTCGCCTTCTGTTCGATCAGCAGCTGCTCCATATTCCATAACAGGCAGAGGGATTCGGAGCACTGTTTCATACTGTAAACGAGTCAAGATGATGTAAGTTCTTGGTTAAAATTTTTAAAGATAAATGAATGAAACACCTTTCTGTCTTTCTCCAGGATATGACATTCCATGATCTTGTAAATACTATGCTTAGCCATGAATCTTTGTTATGAATAAAGATTTATAAAGCACACTAAAATATTCATATCATTGGCTTCTCAAAAAGCCTTCACCAATAATGCTGCGTCTCTATCTCTATAAGGTAGGGGTAAGTCTGTAAACATTTTACCCTCCCTAGACCCCAGAGAGGATTTTTTGAGGTATGTTTATACTACAACGATGAGATAAGTTATCTCATATACATATGAAAAGATAACTAATTTCAACCATGTGATAATTTTCCTATCTCAACCCCGTACCAAACAAATCGAAAGTTACCATTAGACTTGATATTGAAGCGAGAGCAACTCTTATATAGAGCTAGTAATCAATAGGCTTGCTAACAATGATAGTAACAATTAACTTATTAAAAATAGGCTTGCTAACAATGATAGTAACAATTAACTTAGAAGACATTATATATTTTTAACTCGCTCACCCTCCTTTTTCAATTAAAATGTATCCCTATCTTTTACATTTACATAACTTAACCATGGTTAAATGATATATGCATTTTTACTTTGATCTTTAATGACTAAGGTTAATTTTCTTAATTTGTTGCAAATACCTGATGCAGATAAGTATTTACTCTCTTTTTAATCTATCGTTTAAAGTAATCGTTTTGTATGTTTGAAAACTTTTTAAGCTTTTACAAAGGAAAATTAAAAAAATCACAGTTGTTTAAACCTTAACTATATGTATCCAAATATAAACTAAAATGATTATGTTGGAAAAGGGGCAAAAATAATTTATAAAAAAAGTTGTGAAAAGTGAGAGCTGAACCCACACCCTCGAAGACCAAAACTTGAGTCTAGCGCCTTACACAACTCGGTCATCATTTTTTAGGTTCCTTGTTAATATATAACTGGCATTTGACTAAGTTATGTTTGTTGAGAGAAATTCATAATTAATGGAACAAAAAGTTGATAGAGTAAATCGAATAAAAAAGTTTGTTAAATCGTTTAAGGAATTAATCATTATTTTAGTTATTGTAGTTACTGTTTTATTATTTTTGTTCGAAATATTTTGTCGTGTTGTATTTATTATTATGAACAACTGCTTTGATTTATTTTTTCTTGAATTGGAGGCCTAGCAGAAGCAATTTTTTTATCTCTTAAAATAGAGATAAAGTCTATATATATATTATCGTCTTCAAACTCTAATGCTAGTATAATTATACTGATTATATTATTATCACTGATGATCAAATTATTTTTTTTTGGTTATAGAAAAACTTTAACCATACATTGAATGAGATTTTTGTTAAATATTCTTTACTAATATTAAAGTTGAGAAAGTTATACTAAACACAATTATTAGGAAAGCACTAGAGCTCTAGTAATAATATATTTCCACCATATAGATGTTGATTTCATTCTTGGCTAGTGCATGTTTTTAAAATTTAACACACTATCCACCCTTGCATAGAATTTTTAATGAATAATTTGCCTTTTATTTTATCTTTTTATTTCTTTTCTTTCTCCTTTTATCGATTCTGTTTCAAGTTTGACTTTGTTCATTTGAAATTAGATTGATTTAATATTTCAATTAAAAAATTATTAATCTCATTCGTACAAATTTATATGGTATTTTTTTTTAAAAAAAAGTTAATTTGATTAATTTTTAAATGAGGTGTGTGTACCAATCCAATTTAATCACGTCGACCTAGACCCAAAACAAATAAGGAAAACTTACATAGATATACAAAAGTAAGAAAATATTTATCATTTATAGTAATAATAATTATTTTCATTAAACACTTATAATACAGTTTTAATTCATGTTAGAGAGAACTATTTATAAAATATATCTTATACAAGTTTCATTGATGAATAATACGTTAATCACACACTTTAATATATTTATAACGCATTGTATCAATTTGCACAGCACACCTATAATACATCTATATTGTATGCATAATTTACTTTTAATAGAAGTGCAGATTTGTCATAGTGTTGCTATATATTGCTATAAATAGTAATAAATAAAAAATATCATTAAAATCAATAATTATTTGCTCCCCCTCCGTCCTATTTTATATGACACTCTTTTCTTTTTAGTTCGTCCCAAGAAGAATATCACCTTACTTGAATTAGAAACAATTCTAAGTTAAAATTCTCTTTTTATCCTTAATAAAATAATTTTCAGCTACACAATATTTATGGATAATTTTAGACCATAAGTTTAAAAAAAATTCTCTTTTTTTTTAACATCATATTAAGTCAAAGAATGTCATATAAAATAAAAAAAATAAAACTTTTAAAAAAATTCATCTAAATAAATTTTTTTTAATAAAATAATATCATTTGCGTGTTGGATCGTAAAATCAAATAGAACACACAAGGCAACAAAAGAGACAAAAAAAAAAAGCTTTTATAACGGTCTTGGGAAGCGTTATTTTTTAGTGGCAAATGACCTTGTAATTGCCGCCTCCTAAAAATGACCAATCTATTCCCAAAAGATCCAATCATCCCAAATGTCTGCACATATTAATTAATAATTTTAAATTATAAGAATAAATTTTAAATTATTTTTTAAAAAATTCCTTTTTTTTATATCTATCAACCAATATACTAGTTTATATGTAAATAAAACTTGTATAACTAATATTATTGCTTTTATCAAATTTTAAATTATTTATTTCGGATATCACTATTGCTTTAACCAATCAAATTTATTTTAATTATTATCCCTGTCATTAAGATATAGACAGAAATAAACAAACAACAGACAAAAAAAATAATGAACAAAAATTTTTATTTTAAATCCACAGAAAATTACGATTCTTAAAGAATTTAATTGCTCAAGGTTTAGATTAATTCCTCCTCGAATAGAATGGAACACTATTTTACAAGATGACAATCGAAATCGTTGAACTTTTACGAACTTAACAAACGATGTATATCACGTGACACTTTAGTTATTTTGGTTGGAATTTTTTTTTTTTTGGAGAAGAAGAAAAGAAAATGTCATTTCCGAAGGAACAAGTCCTTTCCAAAAAATTTCACGAATTTTAAATTCATGAACTTTCATTTAGAGAATGATTAGTTAAAAACTATTACTTGAGCTTAAATTTTTTTTAAATAAAAGTTTAAGTTGTGTTTGAAATTTGAAAAACACCTTAAATCCTATTTTACTTTTATTATATTTATTTTCTTCAATGTCACCTTAAACTTTATTATTTTGATGAATGACTTCACTTAAATTGTATGTCATGTGTAAGTCATATATTTAAAAAAAAGAATTATATTTTTTGAAAAAAATATATTCAAGCTCAACTATTATTTACAAAAATTATACTCAAACATAACTTTATCTTCAACAAAAACTTCAAAACTTTCAAATAAAGTAAAAAAATATTTGAAATAACATGTAGCAGGTCATATTTGAGATATATTATAGGATTATCTACTTTTATATGTTAATCTTTTAGAGCATATTTAATTATATATTTAAGATAAATTAATTAAGTTAGATAATTTTACTAGTTTTTAAAAATTGGAGGGTATTAAGTGAGGAAAAAAATTGATTTTTATGATTAAAATCCCACTTATATTCTTTAGATAAAGAAAAAGAAATTTAAAGGATTAAACATAAATCTTATTTTTATCTTTTTTGCTTTAATTTGTTTGACTTAATTTAAAGTACAAGAATTAAACTAACTAATCAGTGTAAATTTAAAAATAAAAATTTTAAAAATTTATAGATTTAAAAATGCAAAAATAAATTTGACAACTCTAGAACAATACACAAAATCTTTTTCTTTAAGTCTTACTTAGAATTCCACATCAAAAAAATAGTAGGTACCATATTTTTTAGTAATTCTTTTTTCACAAAACATATATTATAAAATTTTAGTTGGATATTTTTGTTTTAAAAAAAAAATTATATGGTTAGGTGAGATTATTTTTTTGACCAAAACATAGCTTCCACCAACAAAAAATAAAAAAATATTTTTTGTTTTAGTAATTATTTTATGTTGTTGAAGAGTGTCAAACGTCAAAGTTAACAAACCTACCTTGGTTGTTGGATTCTTGAATTCCATCCCCATCACCTAATTTAGTGATCTTTTCGTTTCATTTTAGTTGATATATTTTTTTAGAATTTAACGATATTAATTTTAATTAATATTTTAAAATAATATAAAAGGTTATTCAATTATAAGTATTAATTTATATAAAAAATAATAATAATAAAAGTTTAAACAAAAAAAAATGTTGAGGGTGAAGCAGACACGTCTCTATCAATGTGTCTGCTTCATCAAAAATATTTTCGTAACAATTTAAATAAAAGAGAGTTAAGGATGAAGTAGTCACGCCTCCGTCGACATGTCTGCTTCATCAAAAGTATTTTCGTAACAATTTAAATAAAAGAAAATTGAGGGTGAAGCCGTCACGTCTTCATCGATGTATCTGCTTGAGCAAGAGCATTTTTGTAAAATTTAAAATAATTTACTTTTTATTTTACTTTACTTTAATTAATTATATTAAATATGGGTCACGCTTTAGCTACTACTTTTAGTTTTAAATTCATATCCTTTAGTTATGCTTTTATAATTTTGAATATCGATGATATTTGTGTATATTTTGTAACTGTCTTGAGTAAAAAATCAATGACCAATGGTAAAAAATATTTTAATTGTGGATATATTAATAGACCTCTTCACATTAGATTTACACAAACAAAACGAGATTATACAAAATAAATATATATTAAAATTATTTAATCAATACCATTTAAAATTTAACAATATTAATAAGGCATTTATTTTACATTTAACAAGATGATTTAATATTGTTTAGTTAATATCACATAAAAAAATTATATATAAATATTGAGCCCGTGTGTCAAATTTAAAGAATTTCCAATATGGCTCTATCATGACGTCGATGAGGCACGCGTGTCATACACTTGCCGTTATGAGACTAGTATTATATTATTAAAGTGAAATCAAATACATTTGATAATTGTTAAGAGGTATTTAAACGTTCATGCAATTAAAGCTTAAAAGTAAGTTTTGCTATGAAGTTCAGATACTTAATTTATATTATATAAATGATATTATATTATATATAATATATATTTTTATTTTTTTAAAAATATATATATATATCAAATATTTCAAAATTAAAGACACATTTATATATTTACAAATGTATTGATGCATGACATTGACACCTACTCCCATACATCTCTTAGAGCCACAAGGAGCCAATCTCTTTATATAAAATCCTCAAAAGTCATTTTAAGCCCACTCTTCATGTTTTTCCCCTGATATATAATATATCAACTCATTTCTCTCTCTCTGTATAGCCATGGCTTCTTCTTCTTCTCTCACTCTCTCTCAAGCCATACTTTCTCGTTCAGTTCCTCGCCATGGCTCTTCTTCTTCCAATACCTCCCACCTGTCCCCTTCTTCCATTTCTTTCCCAGCTTTTTCCGGCCTTAAATCCACCACTTCTACCTCCTTCCGCCGCCGTATTCCTCCCTCTACCGCCGCCGGCGGAAGAAGCTCGGTGATTCGTGCCTCAGCTGCTGTAGAGACACTAGAGAAAACTGATAATGCCCTTGTTGAGAAATCTGTAAATACAATCAGATTTTTGGCTATTGATGCTGTTGAAAAGGCGAATTCGGGTCATCCGGGTTTACCTATGGGATGTGCTCCTATGGGTCATATATTGTACGATGAGATCATGAGGTATAACCCCAAAAACCCTTATTGGTTTAATCGTGATCGCTTTGTTCTCTCCGCCGGACATGGATGTATGCTTCAGTATGCTTTGCTTCACCTCGCTGGCTATGATTCTGTCAGGGTAAAATACCCTCAACTCTTTAACTGTTTTTCCCCTTAAATTTGTGTATGCATGAATGGATCTATATATTTTTTGCTTTATATTCGATCTATATAAGTTTTGAGTTTTGCAGAGAAAATTATGTTTCGCTTAAAAGGGGAAATGGCTTATGCTCTTGTGGGTTCAACCAATATTTATACACTGTTATCAGTCTTTCATACTTATAAAGATTCATTGAAGCACTATATAATTTGTAATAAATATTTTTTCAAGAAGATATTTTTCACTCACTGATCAAACATTCACTTGACATTAAGTGTGTAAACCATGGATTATTCCGGAAAACATTTTTCATGGAAAACATTTTCCGTCATACCGAAGAAGCATCTTTCCGGTGTAGCCATTTCATTTGCTGGAAAATATTTTCTCAACATGATTTTTGTTACACTTTTGATTTTTGGCAGTCATTGATGATTTTGTTTGTCTTTGAGAGGTTAATAAGCTTATGTTTTTTGAAGTGTGTTTTTGTAGTTAGAATTTATTTAGATTGCATTTGGAGTTAATTTTCGCCATTACGCTTTTTAAACTGTGCTGATTGTGTTTACTATTGTATTTTGATTAGGAAGAGGATTTGAAGAGCTTCCGCCAGTGGGGAAGCAAAACCCCTGGACATCCCGAGAACTTTGAGACACCTGGTGTTGAAGTCACCACTGGTGAGTGCACTTTTTGTATGACTCTGTACATTCATTATATTTCTATCTGGTGGTGGATTATGTATATATGTGTAGGTGGCTTTTCGTTGCGAGCTGTATAACTGATTATGATCTTTATTTTGTTGTGGTTAGGGCCTTTGGGACAAGGGATTGCCAATGCCGTTGGCTTGGCCCTCGCTGAGAAGCATTTGGCTGCTCGTTTCAATAAGCCTGATGCTGAGATTGTAGACCACTACACGTGAGTCTCCTAACTCTACTTTTTTTGTTTGCCGCCCTTTTGAATGCTATAAACAATTTTAAGACTTAATGCAGCCTGTTTGATTGATAAATGGCATTGGTGGTCATGCAGATATTGTATTCTTGGTGATGGTTGCCAGATGGAGGGTATTTCACAAGAAGCTGCTTCTCTTGCTGGACACTGGGGGCTCGGAAAGCTGATTGCTTTCTATGATGACAACCACATCTCAATTGATGGTGACACGGAAATTGCTTTCACCGAGGATGTTGGTGCCCGTTATGAGGCTCTTGGTTGGCATGTAATATGGGTGAAGAACGGTAACACTGGTTATGATGAGATTCGTGCTGCCGTTAAGGAAGCAAAGGCAGTCACAGACAAGCCCACTCTGATCAAGGTACTTTACCTGCTGCATCTTTATGTTTGGTAGTATTATGTTTGCGTTATTCTATAGACTTTGCTTCATCCGTTTGCCCTTGATTTTAATTGATAACTTAACATTTCATTTTGCAACCCATTTCCTTTATTTATTGTTGTTCTCGGTAGGATGCATGATTAGTTCATTATTTGTAATGTTACTATTGTTTTTTTTATATATATATATTCAGTTCAAATCATTTATCATTAGGATTACTGAACCTTCGTCCTCGCAGGTGACTACAACCATCGGTTTTGGCTCGCCCAACAAGGCAAACAGCTACAGTGTACATGGAAGTGCACTTGGAGCTAAGGAAGTAGAGGCCACGAGGCAGAACTTGGGATGGCCTTATGAGCCTTTCCATGTGCCTGAAGATGTCAAGAGGTACTATTCCATTTCCGTTTTCAGATTCATTTGAACGTTACTGGTAATTTACTAGCTATTGGTGCACTCGCTACTTCTTGCAGCCACTGGAGCCGTCATGTTCCTGATGGTGCTGCTCTTGAAGCTGGATGGAATACCAAGTTTGCTGAATATGAGAAGAAGTACCCAGAGGAAGCTGCTGACCTCAAATCCATCATCACTGGTGAACTACCTGCTGGCTGGGAGAAAGCTCTTCCTGTAAGTAGTCATTTTCATAGCTATCTGTCCAATTGAAAAGCCGATTTCAACCGCTTTTGGTTTGCACCATCTTTATATTGCGTTCTTAGCTTTTGGCAATATTTTTTTGGGTATTTTTGCCTCCTAATATAGACAAGAGTTTGTTTCATTTGTACTACTCTTTATCTTCCCTGATTAGAGGAACCAACAATTTATAAGTAAAATCAACTATGTTGCATCACAGTTCCTCAAATATGCTTTCCTATTTGATCATTTTTTCTAAAATGATATTCGTCTAGTTCTGGAACATGTAAATAAATCTCTACTGATTCAGTTATTTGCCTGCTTTCTCAATCCCAGACCTACACACCTGAAAGTCCAGCGGATGCCACGAGAAACCTCTCCCAACAAAACTTGAATGCTCTTGCCAAGGTTCTTCCTGGTTTCCTTGGTGGTAGTGCTGATCTTGCCTCATCAAACATGACCCTCATGAAAATGTTTGGTGACTTTCAAAAGAGCACCCCAGAGGAGCGTAATTTAAGGTTCGGTGTTCGTGAACATGGTATGGGAGCTATCTGTAATGGAATTGCTCTCCACAGCCCTGGCCTAATTCCCTACTGTGCTACTTTCTTTGTTTTTACTGATTACATGAGAGCAGCCATTAGAATTTCAGCTTTGTCTGAATCACGCGTTATCTATGTTATGACTCACGATTCAATTGGGCTTGGAGAAGATGGACCTACACATCAGCCCATCGAGCACTTGGCAAGTTTCCGAGCAATGCCCAATATTCTGATGCTCCGCCCAGCAGATGGTAATGAAACAGCTGGTGCTTACAGGGTGGCCATCCTCAAGAATAAGACACCATCAATCCTGGCTCTTTCTCGGCAAAAGTTGCCCCAGCTTGCTGGAACTTCTATTGAAGGAACAGCAAAGGGTGGGTACATTATTTCAGACAACTCTTCAGGCAACAAGCCTGATGTCATTTTGATTGGTACTGGCTCAGAGCTGGAAATTGCTGTCAAGGCTGCTGATGAACTCAGAAAGGAAGGAAAGGCGGTGAGAGTTGTCTCCTTTGTTTCTTGGGAGCTTTTTGATGAGCAATCAGCTGAGTACAAGGAAAGTGTCCTTCCAGCAGCTGTTACTGCTAGAGTTAGCATTGAAGCTGGAAGCACATTTGGGTGGGAAAAGATCGTCGGACCCAAGGGGAAGGCCATTGGAATTGACAGATTCGGTGCCAGTGCCCCTGCTGGAAGAATATACAAGGAGTTTGGAATTACAGCAGAAGCTGTTATTGCTGCAGCTAAACAAGTTTCTTAGATTCTTATTACTTACCCTTGGTTGTTGGTGCCTGCCAAAGTTTCCGTTTTGGCTCTGAGGTTGGACATAATGGTGGAAACCGATACCAAGTGGACTCGGCAGTTAATCGTTGCCTGATATTTTCAATAAAGACAATTTCTTCGTCATTTTCTTCAGTTTGAGCAGCGGAGCGACCAGAATGAACTCAAGATGAGGATAGAAATAGGCTTTTGTGGATGCTCTTGACCCATGTACACTTGAAATATATCTTTGAGTTTTGTAATTTTGGTTTGGTATAATGAGGTCCAATTTTCAATTGGAATTTCATGTCTTCTGATAAACAAGGGGCTTTCTTTGTCTTTACTGAAGTTATAATCTTGTGGCTATCTGTTCCAAAACAATTGGACTAAATAATCTTTTGGCAAAACATTGATGACAAAGTATGCATGATTGATGCCTTGATGAAAGTACATATGTTCTATCACGAAACTAGTACACATTTTTCTGCTGAATTTATCCTTTAGTGATATTTTAACTTCTCTTATATAAATCACCGTCTAGTGGTAAGGTCCACTCTCCAGACTCCACGTGTGAGATCCACTGAGCAACTCATGTTCAATTTTAAGCTTGGAGGATTATATTACGACTCATATCTAATCTAACTTTTTATTGAACTTAGTGTATCAATATCGGGGTGGCAAAATTAAACCCAATTCGTTCAAATATGGGCGGGTTATAATGGCTCAACCATCTCAACTCAACCCATTTAAAATTGGGTTAATATTCAACTCGAATTGACTGGAGAGAGATCTTGTCAAAATATTTTTAAAATATTTTTTTCTAATTTGATATGTTTTATATAGCTAAAATAAAGAAAAATATAATTTAATGAAATACTAAAATATTGTAAAAGAACATAATAAAGTAAGTAAAACTTAGTAAAAGTTGGATCGGATCAGGTCTTGACCTGCTCTATAACCCGTTACTCAACCCGTTTTAACCCAAACAAATTTGGGTTGGGTTGAATTAGATCTTGACCCGTCTGTTGTCTTCACCTATTATAACTCGCTCAAATTTGGCCCAAGCTCAATTGTCACCCCTAATCAATATTACATCATGTGAATCCAAATTAGTCGAGACAATGAATTTCGGAATGTGGGCCCTACCAAAGGGTTAGAGGATGGGTGATTTGTCTCCATCCAGAGTTATGTGGTGGTTGAAACATTTGGTTGTTCTTGATTGTTGATATTCTGGCTTTAAACCTTATCCACAGTGCCTCCTTCCACTTTTTGGAAAATTATGTGAAAGTTATGGGTTCCATCTTAGTTGACATATCTAGTTTATTCTGTTTATGAGTTTTTGAGACGAGGGTTCTTAGAAAATAACTTTTCTACTTCTGTAAGGTAATGATAAAATCTGCGTATATTCTACCCTCCCCAGAGTCTACTTATGGAATTCCACTGGGTATGTTATTGTTGTTATGGACTCCATCTTAGGTCTATTTTTGTCAACTATTGTTTTTTTGGTGAGCCATCACCAGGTTGTTGAATATGGCCCCACTCTATTGGAATAATATTTTAGAGCTTTAGCATATTCTAATTTTCTAATTGTTACATTAAAATAATGTTTGGATGAATGAAGTTGGTACATGAGAGTATTTTACTTTGTTTCTCCACTTACTATAATCATCCACATCTCACCTACCCATTAAACTTCTTGATAGTTTTGTTGTATAACATGAAATTTAAGAATTTTAATTTATCATAATATTTATTTAATAAAAAATTATCATGATTTTCTATTAAGTTATATAGTTATTATGGGAAGAAGGCTTAGGGCTTTATTTACTTGCATTTAGTAAAAGTCTGAAATCTGAATGATTTAAATTTTAGATCTTTAAGTTGATTTGAATGTGTTTTAATCAAGATCTCGAATTAAGTCGTGATATGATTAAAATATATTTTTGTATGGATAATTTTCATCGTCACTTTATTCACAATCACCATCCTCAAAAACCACTACTAACTGCCTCAGTTATCACAATATTAGCAATGGTGATCCACCACCTTTGTTATATTGGCAGCTACCGTTACTGTTAAATCGCTATCACACTTATTACCTCTATCATTATTATTATAATCGCTATTGCTACCGCCTCCACTCCCACCACCATTGACACGATCAACTTTTACATCCTGCACTGTAAAATTTAGTGTTAAAAGATTGGAGATGTGGTTATATAGAACAGATAACAGAGCAAAAAAATTTACAGGTAAAGGTTGTTTGGTAGGGACCTCATACAAACTCAATTACCTCTCAGTCTAGTTCTCACCTTCCACCTAACCAAATTTCTGTAATTGACAAAACAAAACTAGAAAAAAAGGAGCTATCTTTTGTAAAGACTCAAACTTTTAACTCTCAACACCAAAGAAAGACAGACAGAAAGAGCCTAAAAATGGCACAGATTAGTAAAATGACACAAGGGATACAAACCCTTCATCCAAATTTCAAGATTCATCAACCCCAAGTTCCCACATTTCCCCTTTCTCTTTATTTTGGATCTAAAAAACTGAAAAATTCAGCAAAATCTTTGTGGGTGTTGAAAAAAGATTCAGTTTTGACAACAAGGTCTTATTCTTCTTCTTTTACGATTTCAGCATCAATGGCTACAACCCAGAAACCCTCTGAGATTGTGCTGCAACCCATCAAAGAAATATCTGGCACTGTTAAATTGCCAGGCTCTAAATCCCTATCCAATCGTATTCTCCTTCTTGCTGCCCTATCTGAAGTAAGTAGCCAAATTTTAGTGCATTTTAGTGACTGTTTGGTTTTTAATAGTGAGATGCTACGCGCAATCTTAGTACATGGGGCTGTCCCTTTAAGTGATTGTTTGGTTCGCATGTTATGATGGGATTATTTATGCATTGGTTAATAGTGAAGGGATTGTTAAATGGTGATGACTGATAAAGAGATTGTAATGCATGGATTAGTTGCTCGACTCTTCAGAAATTTCAATGGGCGCGTAAATAGTGTATTTTTTGGAGAATCCAACACGATGAACATCGAAAGTGAAGAGTCCGCACAACTTAGGGTATAATTTAACACTACCAACTAATGCAACATCGAAAGTGAAGAGTCCGCACAACTTAGGGTATAATTTAACACTACCAACTAAATGTTGCGTAAGTTAAGCAAACAACCAAACACTATCTTATCTTATGAGGAATTTTATAATGGGACTAATAATTCCTATTGCATGTTAGATGTAATTGGTGTGTTTGGTGGCTCCCTATTCAGTGCTATGCACGATTCCTTTATGACAAAACAACCTCAATTTGTTGTGTGATGCATGTATCTTTCTTATGTTTGTGTCGAAATAGTATGCATTGCCTACTTATTACGGAAAGGGAGAAAAAAGAGAAAGGGAAAGGAATATTTTTCATATGCATGAAGTTTGTTATTGTTTATCATTTAACACTTGCAGAAAAGAAAAAGTAATATTTTTCGTACTCATGATTGAAATTTGTTGTCGTTTATCATTTAAACCATAGTGTCATGTGTTTTCTTCAACATTGAAGTTTTCTCTTCTTTCTCCCCTTGGAAAGTTAGTGCGGGGAGGGAAGTGTGTTCTTAGAAACACCTTAGTTGGAGTATAAGGTGCTCTTATGAACTAGGATTATCTCTTTTCAAAGCTTAAGGTTGGCTGAACAACTTATAAAGCATAATAGCTCTGAACCATGATCAACTTTGTGAACTCCCTTTAGCTGCGAAGGTTTGCATTTTTTGTTCTTTTGCAGTTTTGCATAAGATGGTTGTTACATTGAAATATATGCAAAGAATCTTTTACTTTATTATGTTTGCTATATATCTCTACAATCGTTTATGTCCATTAAAATGCGACTTGCATTTGAATGTTAGGGAACAACTGTTGTTGACAATCTGCTAAGTAGTGATGATATTCATTACATGCTTGGTGCCTTGAAAACACTTGGACTACAAGTAGAAGATGACACTGGAAATCAACGAGCTGTTGTTGAAGGCTGTGGTGGACTGTTCCCTGTTGGTAAAGAGTCAAAGGAAGAAATTCAACTCTTCCTTGGAAATGCAGGAACTGCAATGCGGCCACTAACAGCAGCGGTTGCTGTAGCTGGTGGAAATTCAAGGTCAAATAGCATCCCTTCTTAATTCCATTTTACTCATTAGTTGGAAGTTAAAGCTATTGAAATGTAACGGGAATGATTAGAGATTATTCATTAAGCAGACCTGACTAGCTTGGTATTGAAGCATAACTGATTGATCACAGTTAAAGCCATTCTAATATTCTTCATGGTATTTCCGACTATTTTCTCTTCATAGATAACTAAAGCTGATTTCCTGTAAGTTATTTGTCAGCAATATGAGGTCTTGAGAGTTAGATGTCTACTAGATCTTGAAAAGTTTGTATATGCATACAAATTACAATGGTATGGACATTGTCTTATCGTCTTTCTCAATGCTTCTTTATAGGCGGTATTATTGCTTAAAAACAATGGTACTATGCTACTAATTTTAAGAGGTTATTCTCTTGTTACAGTTATGTACTTGATGGAGTTCCTCGGATGAGAGAGAGACCAATCAGTGATTTGGTTGATGGTCTTAAGCAGCTTGGTGCTGAGGTTGATTGTTTCCTTGGTACGAAATGTCCTCCTGTTCGAATTGTCAGTAAGGGAGGTCTTCCAGGAGGGAAGGTGAGGACTACAAATTCTATTCTGCCATATTTATAGTTTTAGTCTTAAAACTGCAATATGAATGAGTAACTAAGTTGCAGAAGCAGAGAAGACTTTGCTTATAAAGTTAAAGTAATCTAAGGCGGGACGAAATTGGAATAGTCTAACCTATTTCGAGAATACCTTTGAGTACATGTCGTGGCTTATGACTTGTTTGACCAAGCTTCTGAAATCAACTTATCTTTGTTGAAAAACAGTTTGTGTTTGACCAATAAATTTAAAATACACTTTTGAGCAACAATTAGTGTTTGGCCAAGTTTTCTTAAAAATGCTTCTAAAGTGTAATTTTCTCAAAAGTGCTTTTGGGGAAAAACTATGTTTTTAGCAGTTATTTTCTTCCAAAAGCTTGGCCAAAACATCTCAGTTATTTGAGATAAGCAGTTAAGCACTTTTGGCCTCCCAAAAGTTTGATCAAACTGGCTAGTAAGCCAAAATAGGCTTTTCATAATTTTGAGTACCGTAAATTTCAAGCGCCAAAATAGGCTTTTCATAGATATTTTTCAATAATTCAATATCTATTATAAAAATCTTAATTAAATTTTTATTTTTATTAAATGAAAATGTACATGTTCAAATTTTCAGTCAATATTATTCATAGATAAATAAAAAAGAAATTAAACATTGATATAATATTAACATGATGATTTAGATATAATTAAAAATATCGAGCAATATGTGTATTTCCTGCAAAATGCTAATCAATTTAATAAGGGATATATTGAATTATTGAAAAATATGTATATATGGCAGGGCTATTTTGGTCGTCTTGAAAAGAATAATTTATTGCTTCTGCTTTTTTAAGAAGCAGAATATTTTAGTTTCTTCCTAGCAGCAAAATAATTGCTTCTGCTTCTATTTGAAAGCAGCTTTAGTGATTTGCCAAACACTTTAATTTTTAAAAATACTACCTCCGTCTCATCTTATGTGACACTGTTTGACTTGACACGGTGTTTAAGAAAAAAGGTAAGACTTTTGAAAGTTATGGTCTAAAATCATTCATAGATATTTATGTGGTTGAAAATCATTTCATTAAGGGTAAAAAGAAAATTTTAACTTAAAAATTGTTTCTAATTTAAGTACGATGACATTCTTTTTGGAATAGACTAAAAAGGAAAGGGTGCTGGTTTGGCCTCCCAACAGTAATGCCAAACAGGCTCTTAGGTTCCAATTGAAGTAAGTTTGCAGGTGAGTCTACATATGAGAACAGAGAGAAGGGGCCAAAACTCGTGTTTCTTGTTTTATGTTCTGGTGTAACTGCTGGAGACTTAGTCTTGCAGCAAATGTATCGTCTCTTCATCTCAGGAAAACTACAGTTTACCAGATGTCTATAATGGCTTCATCCTTACAAACGAGCCATCTTAATGCAGTAAGAATCAATAGTTAAACCAAGGAAGACCAATAGAGGTCTGCTATAAAAGCAAAGAAATCTTATGTTCTATGATTGAACTCAAAAAGCCAAACTTTAGATCCCTAAGAGTGGTAAGTTGAATGACAAAACTGTATGAAGCTTAAAGAAATGTGGTCTCTTTTGCCTGCTTTTCCCTGCATCACATTTTTAGGTTTTAGTTCTTTTGAGAAGTCCTAAAAAGAAAAGGAAAATTTCATGCATTGATGAGTTACATTTGCTGCAAATTTTCCGGTTTCTCCTATTCTAAGTTGCGCACACCCTTTACTTTCGATGCCCACCCATGTCGGATTCTCCAAAAATACACTATTTTTTGAGAATCCGACACGTACCTGTTGGCATTTCTAAAGAGTCCCAGCAACATAGCTCCTATTCAGCTTATCCTTAGGGACTTGCCGCAGCTACAAAAGAGAAATATTAATTTTGCTTCGAACATATCAAGGAATTCTGATTCTTATGTTGCCCTTGGTTCACTGGTTAGCTTCTTTTAAGAAGATTTTAATTTTTCTTTCTTTTGTGGATGAACCAATGAATCTACTATTGGGGTAACATCTGCGTACACCCTACTTGTGGGATCACAATGGGTAAGTTGTTGTTGTATCCAATGAATCCTTATTCTTATGTTATCTGTGGTTCACTACATTCTTTTTTGTTTCCATATTGTAGAATACCATTGTCATGCAGAAATTATTGCTTTAGCTATTCTTTCTTGACTATCTTTTAGGTGAAGCTGTCTGGATCCATTAGCAGCCAATACTTGACTGCTCTACTTATGGCTGCTCCTCTGGCTTTAGGAGACGTGGAGATTGAAATCATTGACAAACTAATATCTGTACCTTATGTCGAAATGACAGTGAAGTTGATGGAGCGATTTGGTATTTCTGTGGAGCACAGTAGTAGCTGGGACAGGTTCTTTGTCCGAGGAGGTCAGAAATACAAGTAAGTCTCTTTTAATCATTCTATGGCTTGTAAAGCTTATCACCAGAAACAGTTGATGTAAAGATTGATGAAATATTAGGTCTCCTGGAAAAGCTTATGTGGAAGGTGATGCTTCAAGTGCTAGTTACTTCTTGGCTGGTGCTGCTGTCACAGGTGGAACCATCACCGTTGAAGGTTGTGGAACAAACAGTTTACAGGTATTTCTCAGGCCATTTTGAGCCATGGGAGGGGGTTTGCATGCTGAACTTCTCTGTTATCTTTCCCCATTGACTTTGTGGTAGCATCCTAATGTATAATCACATCTTGTCCGTCAAAAAGTTGGGTTTCTTCGGCCTTAATGAGTATTATGTGGATGATACAATCTTTACAGTAGCACCCAAGTCGAGGACTGCATTGAGATGACTTTCAATGTTTTAGTTAAAATATCTTATTTGCATCTTTATGTTGCCTTCATGAAGGGGGATGTTAAATTTGCTGCGGTTCTTGAGAAAATGGGAGCAGAAGTTACGTGGACAGAGAATAGTGTCACAGTCAAAGGACCTCCGAGGAATTCTTCTGGAAGGAAGCATTTGCGCGCTGTTGACGTGAACATGAATAAAATGCCTGATGTTGCAATGACACTTGCTGTAGTTGCACTTTTTGCTGATGGCACCACTGCTATAAGAGATGGTATGGCTAGCTTTGCCTTCTAGAAATCACATCAATTTTGAAATTAGTTGATGGCCTGTATATATGCATGAGGTTTGGTTGCACGTGCATCATGGTATAGCTTTGGCCTTCAGAAATTGTGCGTTTTTTTGTGAGTGTGAAATTTTAGAAACCTCCACTAAATGCTGAAATTTCTGGTTCTCTCCAAGTTTGTAATTTGCAAGAATCTTTGAAAGAAACTGAAAATTGGTTAATAATACACATGTTCAACAAGCTTTTAAAAAGACTCGAGATATGTATGTGCTGAGTCTGATGATCTTTATAGTGAACAGTAGTACTTCATTCTTTTGTTAACATGTACATGATCCTAAAATAAGTTCAAATGATCATATCTACGAAGAGCTTACGTGACTAAAGATCTTTATTGTAGTATTGCTGGCTAAGTTCATAAAGCAATGCCTTAAACATTAACAACTTTAAGCAACGTTTTAGTTGAGCAGAACAGAATGTTCACTGGGCGTTTCCTTTCTCTTTTTCATGTTCTTCCATCTTTCTTTATTGTGCTCTCTTCTCTCTTATCAGTTGCTAGTTGGAGAGTCAAGGAAACTGAGCGTATGATCGCCATATGCACAGAACTTAGGAAGGTAAACTTGTAGAAATTCTCCTCGTAGTTCCTCCATTTTCGTTCTTTTCTTTTCCTTACTCTTACCTTTTTGCATGAAAATTACAGTTGGGCGCGACTGTTGAAGAAGGACCTGACTACTGCATAATCACCCCACCAGAGAAATTAAATGTGACCGAAATTGATACATATGACGATCACAGGATGGCCATGGCCTTTTCTCTTGCTGCTTGTGCAGATGTTCCAGTCACCATCAATGACCCTGACTGCACGCGGAAAACATTCCCTAACTACTTTGATGTCCTTCAGCAGTACTCCAAGCATTGAAAACCACGTCAATACGTTGTAGAGTGTAAGTAAAAACATGTGAAAGAATTTAGTGACAGCCTAGAGCTGATATCTGAACTACTATGACTTCTAACTGGTTTAATTATTTGCCATGTGATGATGTTCAGTGTATTTGTTGAAGTTAAGCTGCTTTTTGTCTTTGAAGGAATGTATTACTGTAAAAAGAAATGAAACTTTTTGACAACTTCTGGAGGGTACGGAGGACACGGATTACTGAAGGTTAGTAGGTAGTAGTGCATTGTCTTGTCCGTTCGTATTAGTGGTCATAGTATAGCATTGCTACTGTAGTCTTTTGTTCATCGTTCTTTGTATGCTATCTGTTGTTTATTGTATCTTGGTTATTGTATTGTCTTTTTTTTTTTTTTTAAGTTTTTGTTTTGCTATTGTTTGTTATTCCATGTACTTCCTGTACTTCTTTTTTGGGGGCGGCTTTGGACTGTTTTTCTTGAGCCGATGATCTATTGGAAATAGTCTCTCTACATCTGACGTAGAGGCAAAACACCCTAGCCCATGGATCAATTTTATCAAATAAAGAATTAAATAATATCATATGTAACATGTATTAAATTTTCTAATAAATTTGTTATTGCTTTATGTGAAGAACATAGGTTGCTTCTCTCGTAAGTGGGCATCATGTTCCATCCTTTCCTATTCATTTTGTTAATTTTTACTTATCCATTTTGTACTTCCTTAAGAATAATAAATGAAATATATTTTTTTTAAATTATGACTATTAAAGAACTTTGAAAATGAACAATTAAATGTTAAAAATAAAATATGAAACAAAATTATTTCAGCTTATATTTAGAAAGTTCTAAATGTAGGGTGGGTTCAGTAGGTAGGATTTTTCATATTTGATTTGTCAAAGTTTTTGAAAAATATTTTCTCTAGAAAAATATGTTTCTTAAAGATGAAGAAGATTACTTTCTTTTCAAAAATGATCTCTCTATCTCTATGGGGTAATGGTAAGATCTGCATATATTTTATGCTTCCTAGATTCCACCGGATATGTTGTTTGTTGTTGCCTAAGAAGTAGGATCTTTTGCCTTGCTTACAAGTTTGTTTCTCCTTTAATATAAAACTAAAATGTGACTCTCACATGACTTTGCCTTCTTAAATCTTTCACATTGTATTCCATAGTGAATTATCATATATTTTGTAGTCTTCAAAAGATTCTACATTATCAACCTCACAATGAATATCACTATGGGGTCTAGGTAGGGTAAAATGTACACAGACCTTATAACTACCTCATAGAGATAGAGAAGCTGATTGCGAAAGACCTTCAACGTAAATTCATCAGCAAGTAGCATACGATTAAATGCTAAATTGTCTAAAATTTTAATAAGATTTCACTTCCAGTAAAGTGAATAAGATCAATCATTGTTTATCAAGAAAATAACAACCTCATGAGTACCTTTTACACCGGATTATGTAGATGACAAACTCATCACATGTGACAATTAAAGGAAGTTGCAACAAGCATTCAAAATGAAAGATCAAGGTGAACTAAATACTTCCTTGAAATTGAGTTTTTTATGTGCAAGTAAAGAATATTGATGCACCAAAGAGAATGTGTGTAGCTAAAAACATCAAGCTTAATACTAAACAATGTGATCATTTGGTTAAAAAAAAGGGTTAGGACGGACCAACCCTTCATTTGGAAGGAACTTGAAATGATTGACTCAACCCAACTTTAATAGGGCCGCTGGTTGGGACGAGCCAACTCCTTTTTCTTAAATATTTTTTTTTAATCTTAATTTAAACTTAAAACTCTATCAGCATATTAAGTTTTTTAACATGTCTAGCAAAATTATATGCAAGAACATAATAATGATAATCATAATATGTATTATATATATAATTAGTGGTGTTTTTAATTATAATCTCATGTATGAAATATATAACATCAAGAAATGAGAAGACTTTTAAACTAAATATAATAAATAATGATAAAAAATTTAAGTTATCACTATAACTAAAGAAAAATAATATTTTTAGCCAATGGGTCTACTTCAGTTCAGCCTCGATCAAACTCAATGGCTAAGGATTTAGTTGGGCCGGACTTGTAAGCTTTAGTTCTAAATGGGTTTGAAGAGTCATTCAAATATTAAAAAAATAAATAGTACTTAATATAAAATAAAATAAATATATAATCATAATTCTTTTTTTTAACAATAATTCATACTAAACAAATAATATAAATATATATCTAATATCAAAGAATTGAAATTAGTGAGGAATATGGATATTCTAACTTATCAAATCCCTATAAATCTTTCTCACCAACCAATAAGGTGTAAATTAGGAGCCCCTCATAATTAGCCCCAAAATCTCCAACAAACTATCCTTATTTCACTCAACCTTCAACAGCACCAAAACTTTTATCCCTTTCCCAAAATCAATAAACTCCCCCTCATATTTAAAGTAAAAACAATTTTATCTAAATAAAAGCCTCAAAATTAATCTATTTCCCAAAAATTCAAGAAAATTTTCTCATATTTAATAAAGACCTCAAAATTTATAATTCATAATAAGAAACACCCCTCATATTTAAAGTAGTAAACAATAAACAATTTAGATAAATAAAGGCCTCAAAATTAATCCACTTTCCCAAAATTCAAGAAACTCTATTTCATATTTAAAGTAAAAACAATCTTTTCTTATGTAAATAAATACCTCAAAATAAGAAACTCCCTTCATATTTAAAGTAACCAATCAAGATAAATAAAGGCCTCAAAATTTAATCCCTTTTTTCCCCACATATTTAAATGCCTCACATTTAAGTTTTTTTTTTTTTTTTTAAACCTCCACCAAACAAATGCAATAATCTCCCTCCTCCCATTGCCCCCAACTCTTTCTCCTCCAAGAAACTCATTAATGGTAAAAAAGATTTAATCTTTCATTTACAAAACATCTCTAATCCAAGTTTAGATTAATCCATTTCATTAATCTTTTATAAGTTTGTTTGACTTTGTTCTTGAATCTTGATATTGATGCTCCTTACCTATTAAGTCCACTCCAAATCTTTCATTCTATTCCATTTTTAAATTCTTCAAACCTCATTCTTCTCCCTCCCCAATTAGTCCACCCCCCTCTTAATCTCCTTCTCTAATCACCCATGTTCTTAATCAAAATCCAATCTTTATTTCTTTTCAAGAAACCCCATAAAGTAATCTTGAACAATAACAAGTCCCTTCAAGAAATCAAGAAGATTCTTATTCTTTATAAATAAAGTGCTAAAAATCCTATACCCCATTTTGTTTTTGTTTTTTTCTTTATCCCATTTGCATTATCAAGAATCAATCTTTCATTGAAACCCTAACACTGAGTTTGTTTGTTGGAGGAAAGATTTGTTGATTTTCTTGATCTGGGTATTGTTTAAATTTTCAAGATTTGTTTAGAATATTGTCAAAAATGAAGCACATTGTTGATAGTGCTCCATCAACCCCAGGGAAATTCAAGATTGAAAAATCTCCTTATAATAGGCTTAGGCAACAAATTTCTTTAGCCAAGACCATTATTTGGTCACTTGTTTTTGTGGGGTTAATCTTTGTATTCTTTTACAGATCACCACAGGCTTCTTCAGATCTCTTCAGGAGATCTCTTAGGACAAGCTCTTATGGTGGTCCAGCTTGGGAGCAAAAGATTAAGGACTCAGCAACAGCCAGGTCACATAATGGTATTTCTGTTTTGGTAACTGGTGCAGCTGGTTTTGTAGGAACACATGTATCAGCTGCCTTAAAACGCCGCGGAGATGGCGTATTGGGGTTGGATAATTTCAATGATTATTATGATCCTTCTCTGAAAAGAGCAAGGCAACAACTTTTAGAGCACTCTGGGGTGTACATTGTCGAGGGTGACATCAATGATGCCACCCTTTTAAAGAAACTTTTTGAAATTGTTGCATTTACTCATGTTATGCATTTGGCTGCACAAGCCGGTGTACGATATGCTATGGAAAATCCACTTTCATATGTGCATAGTAACATTGCTGGACTTGTTAATCTGTTTGAGGTTTGCAAAAGTGTTGATCCTCAACCTTCTATAGTGTGGGCGTCGTCTAGTTCTGTTTATGGATTGAATACTAAGGTTCCTTTTTCAGAGAGGGATAGGACAGACCAGCCTGCTAGTTTATATGCTGCTACTAAGAAGGCTGGTGAAGAGATTGCTCATACCTATAATCATATATATGGGCTTTCAATAACTGGTTTGAGATTTTTCACGGTTTATGGACCGTGGGGGCGACCAGATATGGCTTACTTCTTTTTCACAAAGGATATTTTGAAGGGAAAGTCAATTTCAATCTTTGAAGGAGCTAATCATGGCACAGTCGCAAGGGATTTTACCTACATAGATGACATAGTGAAGGGATGTTTGGGGGCATTGGACACGGCTAAGAAGAGTACCGGAAGTGGTGGGAAGAAGACAGGTCCTGCTCAATTGAGGGTGTTCAATTTGGGAAACACTTCCCCTGTCCCTGTAAATGATCTTGTCAGCATTTTGGAGAAGTTGTTAAAGGTAAAGGCGAAGAGGTTGGTTATGAAGTTGCCAAGGAATGGAGATGTTCAGTTTACTCATGCAAATATAAGCTACGCACAAAACGAATTCGGATATAAGCCTACCACGGATCTACAGACAGGATTGAAGAAATTTGTTCGATGGTACTTAAGTTACTATGGTGATGGAAAGATAAGCGCACAGTGATACATTTCAATTCAATCGATTGGTAGGACAATTGATTCTTTTCACTTTTGATTCTTATGATTATTTTAATGTAACTCCAGCTTGCTGTCCCCTTGTTGTTTTTTTTTACCTCCATATCTTAATGATACCATATAAGGGGCACATCCGATTCCACGATGAAGAATTTGTGGTGGATGGACAGTGTTTGCTGGACAAGTTGATATGTATCAGTTGCAAACTGAAGCCATCTTTTTTTTTTCTTTTCCACTTTGAAGTGTAATTGTTGTAGTTTTATAATTGTAGAATTCATGTCAGATAGAGCTGCTGCTGATTGACGAACAGCGATCATGTATCATCTTTATCAGATTCTAATAAACATAGCAAGATAATTTTGTATTTTGTTCACTCTGTATATCTTTTTAAATTGACTATTTCCTTGTTAATCAAGATGATATTGTGCTCTAGGTTGATAATTTTGGTGAATCCTATTATGTGTTTTTATTTATGTTGCTATAACTTTCTGATAATTCTTCTCTGTGATCATTCCTCGTACATAGTTGTTGAAGTTAGGTCCCTCTAATTCAAAATATAAGCTTATGCATCTCATGAGACGAGGAGCTTCTGGAAATAGCCTCTCTATCTCTATGAGGCAGTGGTAAGGTGCGTACATTTTATCATCCCCAAACCCCACTTGTGGGATTCCACTGGGTATGTTGTTGTTGATGTTGTACTATTAAAAGTTGATTATTTATGGTCATGTAATAATACTCATAAAAAGAATTGGGGCCATCGTAATAGATTGGTGCAATTCTTTCCTTTCTCTGGATTTTCTGGAACTTCTGTTCGTGGAGAAGGAAAAAAAAGAATGAAGCTGCTACATGGTATATGGCAAAAGATCTGGTACTATAGAGTATACTAATCTCAAGAGGAAAAAAGCATGAGAAAGTAAGCAAATAGCTACTTCTAGTACCATAAGAGAGCAGCGATTACTAATATCTTCAGGTAGCTAAGACGTTAGTAAAGGTTAAAACCTCGGTCCTGCAACTCTAGGTTCTCTGTTTCCCTTTCTCTTTTAGTTATTGCAACACCCTCCTGTTCAACTGGCTAAGTAGTTAGATAGAGGAATCATGGAGACAGTTTGCTTTTCATCCTCGCGGCCTTTCAAGTTTAATGTCAGAAAGCTAGCA
Organism: Solanum medicagineum; assembly: GCA_026153255.1. NCBI lineage: Eukaryota > Viridiplantae > Streptophyta > Magnoliopsida > Solanales > Solanaceae > Solanum > Solanum medicagineum. The sequence goes on from JAPFFP010000089.1 coordinate 6,659,422, forward strand.
TTTGTGTTACTACTTTTACTTGCAATCCTCAGCATGAGATCTAAAATCTTAGACACATGTGGTAAGTGGAAACATATTGCTGGCTCATACAAAGCTTTTGGTACCTTCCTCTTCCAGGAAGGTTAAAATGTTAGGAACCTGTGTTTTTCTCCCATTCCCTTCTGAACATGGTGATGTCCAGAATAGGGAAAAAGTAGCAGCAGGGGTTCCTCTTCATGCAGTTGCTGCCTTTGCCTATAGCTGATTTAAAGATGATTCGTTGGAGACGTTAAACTCGAACTGTATCTAGATATTATACTTTTTGCCTCTGAAACAAGTGCATCAAGATTTGGAAAATGTGTGGTTGCATGCATGCTGAGGATGATCCTGGAAATTGTTGGGGGAAGCATTCAAATAAATGCAATCTTCTTGGTGAAAAGCTGGGTTTTTGTGCATTTTGTAATCTACTTTTCTGAGACGAGGGTTCCCAGAGAATAGTCTGTCTACCTCTATGAGGTACTGATAAGGTCTGTATACATTTTACCCTCTCCAACCCCTACTCGTGGGACTCCACATTAGCTAAAGATTTTGGCCAAACTGCTGCATTGCTAGCTGATGACAGGTGTGACAAAATGCTTGCAGAGTTGTCAACTTAGTGCAATTGACCATGTGTTTTTTCTTTGCCATATGCAACGGTGAATCATGATATGAGATCAAATTAATTTGAAGTTGAAAATTGTTTAGACAAGCAATTTGCATTTCTTAAATTGCATTTTTCTCATAAACATAAAAAGCCCACAAATCGAGGAATCAAAATTTCTTCAATTCTTATGATATCATAATATCATAACCCATAATATAGATAAATTGCATATTTTCTTGTTCTTTCAAATCTCAAATACACATAAATTTACAAAGATACACTACTCAACAATAGTAATAACAAGTTATTCATTAGTATAATCCCTTCATAGTTCACGTGCTATGGACAATCCATGAATCTCTTTTTGCAAACTTGCGATCTAAAATCAAATCTCAAATCACATTATTTGAAGTCGTGATTTCATATGGCAGGTATGTAAACAAGCTTAGCCAGCTCTTCATTGAGTTGCTTACTATCTACATTGTTTAACCATCTTACTATCCACATTTTTTGGCTATATAATTGGCATTAGTAGCTGGCCTTCATAGCTTGTCATGTCAGTTATCTTTTCATACAATGGAAGTTTTGTTTTCTGCAATTTTTTAATCACTGTTTAACCAGCACTGATAAAAAATAAAACAAATAGAACGAACAAAACTGGTTTAACTATTTCCATCATAAAGCACCAATAGAGGCTTGTGAGATCAACTATCAAACATAAGCAGCCA
>JAPFFP010000089.1:6671441-6686187 GCA_026153255.1 Solanum medicagineum
TTGTGCCTAGACAGCTTGCATTTCGTAAAAATAAAAAAGACTAGGACACCCCCTTCTTTTGATTTATGCTGCATCAGAGATAAAATAACAATACAACTTATTTTAATAATAGTTATGTCCAACAACAACGTAGCTAGTAGAATCCACAAGTGAGATCTGGGAGGATAAAATGTATGCACATCTTACCATTAACTCATAGAGATACAGAAACTGTTTCAGAAAATTTTTATCTAAAAAATTAAATTCGATAAATAGAAACAATAGTTATCTCCGAATTATAATATTATTTTATTCTATATTAACAATGCTGAAATACCCCCTGTGTGATGCAAATATCTCTCTTTTTATGGCTTTTCCCAATAATTGATAATATTGATTGGCACTGTGCAGTCCACCCCAGATTTCCAGGTTCTCCAAAAACCCTTATTTTTTTTTCCCTCTGTTTTTGCTCTGCATAATCAAATAGTAGTTTACTTACAAAATAAATGTATATTTTGCTAAAATATGATGCAGTGTAGTATTCGAATCAACTTGCATGCACCTTTAGATCGGGTATCAATTATCAAAGGCAGAGCTAGATAATTAATTTTAGATTACAATTCGGGCGAATCTAGTAGCTTTTGCTTAGACAGTCATTTATTTGTTTTAGAAATTTCACTATATATATATATTATGCTTTTCATTTTAATTTGTTTATTTAATTTTGACTTGACACAGAATTTATCAAAGTACACCAGATTTTTTAATTTTATGGTCTTAAACATGTCAGACAAAAAATTTAAATTAAAAAATTGTAAAAAGAAAGATATTTTTGAAATGGACTAAAAAAGAAAAGTAATAAACATATTGATGGAGGGAGTATTGATGTATAAATATTTAGGTAACTAAGAGGGGTTATGTATTTTCTATTTAGAATTTAAAATTTATAAACTTAAAATTTTAGTTCCGCCTCCGATTGCTTCTTTCCTCGCACTAGTATTAAGAAAATGGGTAACTCCGCCTACCAAAACTTAGCTAGACGAGAAGAAATATCTAGTGTTTTTGGTCTCTAGGATTTGGACCGTTGACTGTAACTATTTCACGATCACTAGGCCACTCCCTTCGGTGATATAACATTCAGTTTGAGGTTGAAAACTTCACATTTTCATCAATCACAAACAGATTAGGACGTAGGAAGCATATTAGATGCCTCTATTCTATAAACAACCGAAGTTAGAAATGTTTAACTGAGAAAACAAGAAAATAGCCTCGTAATTTCGGGAGAAAGGGTGCCTCCTCACAAAGGTGGTCACGAGTGACCAGGACTGGATGACTATTTACCAAAAAACACAAGTCTCCGCGAAGTCATGAAATAGTTTTTCCTTTTCAATAATTTGTGTGCCAACTAGTTTGGGATTGAACATTGTTGTTTTTTACCATCCCTTGATGCTTTCCACTACATAACGGATTGAGAATTAGTGCTTTTCGTCTTCCGGTAACTTTGAAAAGTGTTGCATTGTTTACAAATTTGACTCATTTTCAAAGTCAGACCACGCCTTATGATGAAAGGGGATAAAGGGCAGATCATCTGTTGAATAGACGGCTGATACAGACGATACTACAAGGACGGGATAATTGAGAAAGAGATGGAAGGGGATGACAGCAAAGGTATGGTTTGTGTAACTGGTGGAACAGGATATCTAGCATCATGGTTGATCATGAAGCTTCTTCAACATGGCTACTCGGTAAATGCTACCGTAAGGTCCTCTCAAGGTTAGTATTTTCAACTGATTCTATTCATTGTCTTTTTAAGGTAAAAAGACGAAGCGTCAGTATTGAGTTAGGCCTAAGATTCATTTCTTTACATGGTATGAGAGTCAGGTCCATCCAGGAAATAATCTCTCTACTTCTATGAGGTAGTGGTAAAATCTGCGTACATTCTACCCTCCCCAGGACCCACTTGTGGGATTCCACTGGGTATGTTGTTGTTGTTTTTGAGAGTCAGGTCCATCCCTGTTTGGGCTCTCGGTTCACACTTCAATTTGGGCCTGGGCGTGAAGGGGTGTTAGAGTTGGTTGGAGTCTCACATTGGTTGGAGAAGACCGACGGTCTATTTTTGGGGTTGAGTTAGACCCATGTGTCATATCTTTAGAATTCCTATGAGTAGTTTAATGTTTACGTGTTTATCGACTCTAATTGCCTTTTGAATTTTTAGTCATCCAGTGTATATTCTCTGAAGAAAGACTTTGAATGAAATGTTTAGATCACAAAACTGATGTTAGCTACCTCACTAACTTGCCCGGAGCATCTTCCCAAAGGCTACGGATTTTTAATGCTGATATGGACAAACCGGAAAGCTTTAGTGCAGCTATTGAAGGATGCGTTGGAGTATTTCACGTTGCTCATCCAATGAATTTCGGGGACCAAGAAATTGATGATGATAAGATAAGAAAAGCAGTTGATGGAACATTAGGCGTTTTAAGGGAATGCCTTAATTCAAAAACTGTAAGACGAGTTGTTTACACTTCCAGCAGAACAGCAGTTGTGTTTAATGATAAAGGTTTAGACACAGTGGACGAGAGCTCATGGTCTGACATCCATGTCATGAAAACCTTAAAGCCTGTATCGGCAGCTTCTTATGTGATTAGCAAGACTTTAGCGGAAAAGGCTGCTCTCGAGTTTGTTGAGAAGCACGGATTAGATTTGGTAACTGTTATTCCTAGTTGGATACATGGTCCCTTCTTGAGTCCTCAATTCCCAGAGCCATTACGACCAGCCATGGCAATGATTTATGGTAATTTCTTCATCAAACTCAATTCTAATTTAATCTCTTTCCATATAGCTAAAAAACACCAAAATCTCTTTTCCTTTGTTTTACGCGCATTTGTTCTGATTGTGCAAAGCATCAAACTTGCTCTAAATTAAGCACTTCTTTTTGTCTCGTCTCCTGAACTACGCAGGTACTCAGGAAAACTGCATGAAGTATCCCTCGCTTACCCCATTCGTGCATGTAGATGACGTTGCCAATGCACACATATTCCTTCTAGAGAATGGTAAAGCAAAGGGAAGGTACATTTGCTCTGCTGTGGAAGTTACACCAGATGAGCTGGCTAACTTCCTTTCAGCTAGGTATCCTGAATATCGAATACCTAACGTCGAGTGAGTTCCTGTTAGCTCCTTTTTCTATTCTCTTGGCAAAAAAGAAGGTTATTCAACTTACAATGCATACATGTTTACAGTTCCTTGAGGGAGATTGGAGGGATTAAGCATCCTAGCCTTTCATCAAAGAAACTTTTGGACACTGGGTTCAAATACAAGTATGGACTTGAAGAAATGTTTGATGGTGCAATTGAATGCTGTAAACAAAAGGGTCTACTCTAGTTTGTACTCTATGGCAGAGCCACCCTTGTCTAATTGACACCGCTTTGGCTCCCTCTGTTTTAATTTGTTTGTCTGGAAGACTTTCTTAAATTAAAGATATGTAGAATGTATGAAAATGTTCTTTAATCCTATGGTTTGAAACATGTCATGTGAAAAGTTGCAATTAAAGTGTTGTCAAAAAACTAGAGATGCATTATTTTTTTAGAAGACTAAAAAAGGTAAGTAAACCAAACAAATTTCCTTTTTTAAGGAACCACAATCAGGAGCTTAAGCTGCCTGTCTCATGGTCATGCTTGCTTTTAGTGGTAAAAAATATTGCTGATCATGATAGTTATAGAATAATTAAATCGAGGAATTCATTTATATTGATAAATAAACTTTTGATACGGGACTAAGAAAAAAATTATATTGGCTGTTTACTTGAGCAGTTTTCGCTGAGTCAATAAAAAATAGTTTGTCGACTTTTTGATATAATTTTTTCGACGCAACTGCGTGTCGCCATATCTACTTTGGCGACTTCATAATATTTCTTTAGTTGCTTTAGTTATAATTCTACAACATCTTTTAAAATATATAGGAAAATTTATAGATGTCATATAAATTGAGACTATAAAATAATTTATATTGGGTCTGTGCTAGCATGGATTTTCGCCACTAGTTGAAATAGAGGAGGTACTATATGGATATGTAATCTTTTTCTATGTACATATACTATAGGTTGAGCCTTTTTTATGTGTTTACTTCTTTATATTTTTGAGCTCTTTGGTGAAAATCACAACTCTTGACAGATCCAAAAGTTTACTAAGTTTTTCTTTTTCCATCTATCACCACAACAATTAGCAAGAAAAGCAAAGCAAATGGAACAACATATAATAGTGAAAATGAAGAATATGATACCACTCACATACTAAATAATATCGTCGTACTAAATAAGGAAGAGAGTAAACTAGTTCTTGCCTATTTCACGTAAAAGTAAACAAAACTCAGCTACATTCTATTTTAATTCTCGATCTTCATATTTTCCTGTCTACCAAACTATGGAAAATAAGTTTCAGAAAGGACATTCTTGTATTGATTGCATCATCTTTATTCTCCAACACACTTTATCTTTACCCCATAGTCTTCATCTCCATTATTCGACACCCCTAACTACTCCCACATCTCATGATATTTTTCTAGATTATACGCAAATATTTTCAAAATAATATCTTTTTACGTAACTATCAAATAGAAGCAAATCATTTTCTCTGACAAAATATTTTCACGAAAAACATCTTACCAAACACACTCTAAAATCAAAAAGGAAAAATTACGCGGAAACATATATTAGTTAATTTGCTAATATAGTTATAGTTTGAATTAATTACTACTCGTGGTAAACATCTAACTGTAATTACAGTTTGAGTTTTGTATAATTCACGCAATTTATACAAACGTTGTGCGCGAATCAAATTATATACTGAAATATACAAATGCTATACAAAATTTGCAAATTTGTATAGCAAATTATACAGACAAATACAAAAGCTGCTATAATTATAATTATAATTATAATTATAAAAATGCAATTACTCAAACTATAGTTATGAGGCATAATTAAGCTGTTTTTGAGTGACTATATGTGAAAATTCTTTTTGAAAAAATGATATAAATTTTGGTTAATATTTTAAGACGTATTTTTGCATTATACTAATATGAAAAGATTTACAATTATATTAGTTTTCATATCGTTTTTAAATATTCAAATTTTTATTTAAAAATATTAAATTAATATAATATACTCCCTCTGTTCCATATTAATTGAATTTGTTAGGTAATATACACATATTAAGAAAAATATTCAAAGATAAAATTTATACCATACTTTCCACTATTGCTCTTTGTGAAATCCTAAATATGTAATGTAATTGATCTCTTAAAAAATATAAAACTTCAATAAATGAAAGGACAAATGTAAAAAAAATTTTAAATATTCTTTTTGAATTTTGAATAATTCAATTATTTTGAATATTAAAAAAAGTTTGAAAATTTCAATTAATTTGAAACGGCGGAGGAATTTAGAATTGATGAATATTAATGAGGCAGAAGAAATGGTCAATGTCCTAAGAAAAGAGTAAAGTTCGCTACGACAAACTTGTGTATAGGAAGTAGTAAGCCAGACATCTGCCAAAATAATCGTAGCAGAGAAGAAGAAGAAGAGAGTGCCATGGGCGATCTACTCTCATGGCTATTCTCCTTCTTCCTTCTCGTAGCTGTTCTTGCTACTGTTCTATACCAGGTAACTATCCATTTCTATATTCATTCGCAGTTTCAGAATTTAAGCTTTATGGGTTCAATTTTTTGTTGATCTAGTTATGGTTTCATATTTACTATTTATTGCAAATTTAGGGTAAATTTATGCACAAATTTGAGCATCCAATTGAAAGTAGTGAGTTTAGATGTGTTAATTGGGCAAAATATGTACATACTGACTAGGATGGATGTGTCATACTAGCAGTGTGCCTTGTCAAAATAACTTAATTTTCTCCGGTGATATTTGTGTCCATGGATTAGTTCGATATAAAACCTGAGATAATGGAGGTAAACTGAAAGATGACTCATAAGTAACTGTTAGTAGAGTTGAGGTTACCAAATGCTGAGGGGTCAGTATCAATTTTTGCCGAATTGTCCATGTATAGTATCCCGAGATAATTGTCTTTTCAACATAGCGCATCTCTTTTCGGGAGACGGTTGAGTCTCCCATGTTGTTTGTTCCATTCTGAAGTCCCTGAATTTATGAAGTCACCACATTTTCTAAATGAACCAGCCATACCCGATACTCCAAAGCTGCTTCTGCCCAAGCCTTAATTGATGTGTATAAGTTATTTTGAGTGCTTCCTTTTTCGTGGTTATGGTTTGTCAAGATCTCTGCTGTTCCTTTACTAAAGCGTTTTTTTTTTTCTTGGTAAGGAGTGTCATGTTTTTTTGCTTGTGAGATTCCACTGGGTATGTTGTTGTTGGTAAGGAGTGTTTTGCTATGGAAATTGGGGAAGTGAAGAATCAAAGCTTTGTATAGGGGAAATGTGAAGGTGAATTTCCTTGATGTATTGATAAAGCACGAGCATATAAAAGTATAATTTTCCTCCAAAGAAGTATAATTATTGGCTATAATGATAGGTTTCAGTGTTGTTGAAGGGAGTGAATGAACTTGACTATATTGGACTAATCTGCAAAAGGCGTAAATTAGTTTGATATTGTAGGAAGAAGACATTAAGACATTAATTGTTTCACATCTATATTTTTAGTTCACACTAGCTATAGAACTGTCTATGTGAGTTTTGCATGGTGAGGAGGGTTGCAGTAACTGTTCATCGGCGTAACAATGATTTAGATGATCTTTCTGAATAGAGCAAAATGGACCCAGCCAATTCGTATAGCAACTCCAACTGGTACAGAATTGAGAGAATGATTTGCAATTGAGCAGACTTTTGGTTTATTATACTCCCTCCATCCTATTTTATGTGACACCTTTCTTTTTTAGTCCATCCTAAAAAGAATATCACCTTAATAGAATTAGAAATACTTTAACTTTAAAATTCCTCTTTTACCCTTAATAACCACGCAAATATCTATGGATGAATTTAGACCACAAGTTTCAAAGGTCTTCTTTTTTTTTAAACACCATGCCAAGTCAAACGGTGCCACATAAAATGGGACGAAGGGAGTATATAAGTATCATGGATCTGTACTTCCATAGCTTCCAAAATATCCTCTGAAGTGATTTCTGTTTATTCACTAGGACGAACCAGTTTCTATTTAGATGAAAGACTCCGTTGCTGTTACACCTGAAAATGATTTGAATAGAGAGTACATGGGGTGAAATCATTTGTTTCCACAGACAAATATCACCTCGATTTACTTGTTTGACATTTGAGTCTTTTGTATCTACCATTTTTCATGGCTGCCGCTGGTATTATTTGTGATCTCTTCTAGTCCTTTTTTCCTTTTATAAATCGCACTGAAAGATGAACAAGGACGTCCAATGTACCTGCCAAAGTTACTATGCAGCATGCATGGCGTTGTAAACTTAGATTGCATTGTCTGCATAATGGTTTTGTTTACGATTTTCTTCTCTCTTATCTTCCTAATATGTGGGCTTCGAGAATATTACAATTGCAATTATTTATTGCAGCTCATGTGCTTGTCAGATCTTGAATATGATTATGTCAACCCTTATGATTCAGCATCTCAGATTAACAGAGTAGTGGTGCCAGAATTTGCTCTTCAAGGAGCGTTGTGTTTCCTACATCTTGTGACAGGGCATTGGTTGATGTTTCTGATATGTCTACCATACTTATATTATAACATCAAAGTGTAAGCATCTATTTTTTAATCTATAAGTGAAACATGTAGAAAGTCGTTGCATGTGTTAGTTTTTTAAAAGATGGTGCTACAAAAATGGTTTAAAGAATGATTAACGATGTCTCTCAATATTAAATATAGAACTTTAAATAGCCAACTTAAAACAAGAAATGCATATTTTAAAATTCAAAACCTAAAATTTGTCAATTAATCTCATCTAACTGAATTTGAATTTAAACAAAAGGACTCCTACAACTACAATACTTATTTTTCTGGTAAATCAGTACCAACAAAAGCAATTTTCAACACTACTTCTTTACTTTAGTTGCTGCAATTTAGACAAGTTGCTCTCCAATTTCTACTTCTACCGTTTGTGCTTGAGGATTGTTTTAAGCGTTCCTGAGTTTGTACACTTCTGTAATATGATTCTTTCTTCTTCCTTTTTTTTTTGTTTCCATTTTGTGCATAAAGAACACACTCAATAACCTTGTTTGTTTGAAAGCTCTTTTGGAAGTGCTTTAATATGGACAATTATAGGATTTGCAATAGTTTATTGTAAGGATATATATTTCATTACAATATGTCAATATACCATAAATCATGGATTTCAAGATATGATTTCAATTTCACTAATCAAATTTGATAGTTTTCACGGTGAAAATTTGTGGGGCATTCAGATAGAGACTGTTGCTTGTCATGTTTGGAAAATAGATTAAATATTGGTATTAGTTGAAAATAATTTAAAATTTATGAAAATACACTCTACTATTCCTAGAATCCACTTGTGAGGTTACACTAGGAATGTTGTTCTTTTGTTAAAAATGATTTTAAGAATTTGTTCTATAGATGAACACAAAGATCCTATATGACTAATGAGGTTCTTGATACCACTATTGGTTGTTGAAAAGATGGTGCAACAAAAATTGTTTGAAGAATGATTAAAAATTTCTCTCAGTATTAAGCATAGATCTGCATATTTTAATATTAAAATACCTATCATATCTCAACAACACGTATCTAACTAATATTTTGAAATTAAACAAAGACTCGTCCTACAACTAAACTACTTATTTTTCCTGGTAAATCAGCAGTTCTTAATCCCTTTTACTGCTACTTAACACTGGCATGTCAACATATAATCTGAGAACTGATGTTAATCCTTGATCAGCTATACTGAACGCTGCCACTTGGTAGATGTAACTGAGATTTTCAATCAGCTTCCATGGGATAAGAAGGTTCGGTTGTATAAGCTTGGATACCTTGTGATACTTCTTGCCTTTTCGATATTCTGGTACGGTGGCAACAAGAATCTGCTAGTCTTCATCTCTGAAACAACTTGTGAACCAAATTATATCATTAGTTTATTTATGTTTTAGCTCATGCATATTTTTATTTCTGATTTTAGGATGATTTGGAGCATTGTGGATGAATGAAGAATGAGGAATTGCCCCTTTCATAAAGGGTTTGTACTCTTTCTGTCTTTATCTCTGTATATGTGTGTGTGTCCCCCTGTATGACTTCAGAATTGTATAGAAAATCTAGGGTGGTCCCGACCGGCCATGCCAAATCGGGCAACTTTGTCCTTTTATTTTCTTAGATGTTTTGGATAAAAAATACTTCATCCGCTTCAAATGACAAATTATGGTCCTACACAAGAGTTCCAAATGCACTGTAGGTGTGACACTACCATGACTGAAGGTGTAACAAGGGACAAGGGGCCTTTGCACTCGGAATCAATGCAGAGTTACTTAAGAACCGAACATTATTGAGAAAATAATTAAAGAAGCGCTAACAACTAGTTTAGATTATGGCTTAGTTGTTGTCATTCACTTACATCAAGTCTATTCTAGATAGAGATATGTATGTCAGTAGAGGGATAAGTCTAAAATTTAGAAAAAGGGAAATGATTTACTATTGTATCTCAGCAACTTCTTCATTTAGACTTCTTTGCCAATTTGCATGCATAAAAGAGAGAATATACTATTATTACTAGAAGACATCAATGGCTTCATTTGTATGTTTTATGGAGTTTTGCTTCTGAAATGTTGTCTTTTGGCTTTTTGCAAAGTGTGGGTTTCAGTATGGGCACAATATATGGGTAGGGGGAACTTTTCTGTTTTTTTTTCTTCTTTTGGGTGGTAATCTGAAATTTTATTAGAGGGAACTCTTTGCACCTCACTTTGGCTACCTACATCTGCCTTGTGGATAGAAATTCAGTTTCTACGGTTTCTTGGCTAATATTGGCTTCCACCTACCTCAACAGTGTACGTCTGAATGTCATTTTGACTATAACCTAAGTTGCGTGGACTCTTTACTTTCAGTGCCGCACCCATATCGGATTCTCCGAAAATACACTACTTCTGGAGAATCTGACACGCACCAGCTGACACTTTTGAAGAGTCCGGCCAACACAGGCAATAACTACGTCAGATCTTCTCTAGTTCTAGAGTGCCTTTTGGTTCCTCTCTTGCCAAATGTACGATGGGCTTACAGTTTGTGCCATTCTCTATGCTTCAGTTTGTGCACTGCGCACTGCTACCCAGTCCACCTTCTCTGCCCACCCCATAGGCCATAGCAGTTCTGCTTAGACCTTGCCGGCTGAGTAGCTTCTGCCGATGATTGATGAAGTTGAGCATTTAAAGAACAAATGTGGATATCTTCATCTTCATTTTCACCTACTCATGTTGAGCTACTACCCATACCCATTTAATCAGTCTGTCTCGTGTATGACCTTCCTTGTATTGCCAAACATAGAATAAAAGACCACCTTGAGCTCCCTTGATTTTGCAAACCATTTTCTTCCATTCTCAGCTTGTTATAAATCTTCCTTACAGAGTATTTCCTGAAGTTCTGTAGGGATTCATCAGATAGCCCAGTATCCTCCGTGATGATTTACTTGGCATTATCCATGATGCTTGCTTGATAGTCACCTCCCAGATTACTTCCCTTACCATAGTAGATGTGTACCTATCGTATCCATAATTTGTCTTTCTTCTTGCATAAATTTCAATAATGCTTCAAGATGGCAGCTTTGTTCCAAGCCAGTATATCAGTAATATTTAATCCTCCATCTGGTTAGGGCAACCATACTTAATCCAAGGCCACGAAAGCCTTCTTTGAACATTTTGTAGCACTTGTCCATAGGAATCTTCTACATACAGTCTCAATCAGAATGAAAATTTGGGACTTAAGTTTGTAGGTTAATCAAGACACTCTTAATCAGTTGCAACTTCCTGTGTGCATAAGTTAAGAATTTTGCATCCAAGTAGTAACCCTCCTCGGCATCTTATCAATCAGAGATCTCGAGTCTTAAAGATAATCTTTAGAGTTCAAAGGAACACCTAGATACTTGAGAGGTAAGGGGAACCATTGAAAATGCCAAGCATGCTGCTTTTGCGCATTTTTACCCGACAAGCTACCTTCCCAAGATTCTCAACAGCCAAAAAGACTGATGATGGTTTGCGTATTAACGGCTCCATTAACAACCAATAGTCAAGTTAGATATAATCTTACTTTTCTGGGTTTTTGAGCCTCATCTTTCAAACCACAGTGGAGTTCTATTACTGTCTTTTGTTTGCTGCTATGTTAGGAGCTAAAGTTATAAAGCCACAAACATTTATCACATTTCATCATCTCCTAAATCTTCTCTTTCTGGGCTTTTTTTTGGGTTTATTCACCTCGTTTCTCAGATTTGATCGAATGAAAAATTGGGACGTTTCAGGCACTAGCACGATGGAGCTGGCCTTTTGATATCCATCGGTGTACTCAGTTAATATTTCCTTGAATGGATTGTGGTGATATCTTTAGGGAATTGATCTTTATTTGAACAAAAAGTTTGAATGGGAAGCATAAACTTTTTGATGCAGGAGTTATCTTTTTCTTTCTTTTTGGTAGGTTTAACTTTAAACATTTGATTTATTGGACAATAGGCATAGAGTTGAACTTGTGTAAGTCAGGATAGTCGTTGCGATTTTATATCGTAATGTCTTAGCAAATGATTTACTATATGTACTATTTCCAGTGTAAATCAATGTTGTGTAGAATGACTTACCTTATCATGAAATATAATTAGGTGATTTATCTCATTATTGAAACCATCGTAATTATAGTAAAAGAAAGGACAAAAGCGTAAATTTTTCTTTTAGCTTATTCCGAAAAGTCAGCGCAATTATAAATGAATGATATATGTTTATGATATTATCGAAAAAGAAAATTTTCGCGCTAAGTTGTTCATAATTTTGATCTTCGTTGTTTCAATTTTGTCAATACTCATAACCTTTAAATCCTGAATTTAACTTCTATTTATGCAATAAAATTATAACAAATATTTTAGAAAACATACGAAGATTGATACAATTACAAGAAGCAAATCGAAACATGTTTTGAAACATGATACATTACTATTATGTTGCCTAAAAAGTCATTCATGACTTTTCCTTATTACTTTTACGAAGTGTAAAAGACAACAACATTAAATAACACCACACAATGCTTAATTGTTATTTGTAGCATAGTTCGATACTAAATCAAACACATTGGAAAAGCGCGCTCCCAATCAGCAATATTGTACCCATAAGTACAACAAATTATACAATCATTACAATCATCGTTGGTCGTACATGATCTACCACATGTATTAAGTTGTGGAAGCAGTCTCTTCTTCTTGAATCCTGACAATACATGATCAACATTGGCTCTAGCTATAACTTGTTTCTTTGGGAACCAAGGTATGTTCACTGAAACATTTTAACATCACAATTACCAAAATTAAATAATCATCAACATAATATTCATGAAATAGACATGCATGGAGATGTCAAATGGACAGGCTGATTTGAATTCCAAATTAAACTAATTAAGTTAATAAATTGATCCACATACATAAATATTATTCGGCGGAAACATGTTGGACTGAAATGAGCTAAAAATCAGATCATAATCCAACCCATTCAAATTTTATTAAGTATCAAATTCAAAGTTTGTTTTCTTATAATTTGTTTGAGTAGCTAATAGAATACTTTTTCCTTGTATTATGACTATAACATAATGTATCAAATTAAAAAGTATCTTTTTAAAAATATTCTGATAAAATTTCTCATGGATCAATATGGATTACATCGTATATCAAGCTAATCTTAAAATGGATTTAATCTAAGTGAATCAAAATGAGCTCATTTCATTAAACAAATGGATTATTAATCTATCCAAACCTAAACGAATTAGATGGTTCTTGTCTTCTTGATATTATGAGCTGATTTTGACATTCCTATGAACGCACATATTAATAAATTCAATTTGTATGAAATGTGTACTAATATACATATTAATAAATAAAAATATGTAGAGATAATGACAAGTATAGTGATAATGAAACTAAGCTTAAGGAATGCCATACTAGGAATAATACTTTGCCTTAAATAATAATTCCTTATTTTTATTTCTTCTTCTTATTTTAAACTTATTTTTAGTTCAAGTCTTTTTTTTTTTATATATATATATAATGGGTTGACTTAAACTAAGATCAAATTTTCTCTCACAATGCATGTTAGAATGAAGGAAAAATTACTTGGACATGTCCTTTTTAAAAAAATAATTACTTATTGTAGCAATATTTTTAATTTATTACCATCTATAGTAATACATAACAATGTTATGATAAATATGCACTTGTATTAAAAGTAAATTATGCGTATAATATAAATTTATTATAAGTGTTTAAAAATATTTTGGGCTTATTTGGTAGGAAATTGACACAACGTATATTAAAATGTATGATAAATGTATTATCCATCAATAAACGTGTATTATATATATTTTAAATAGTTCTTTGTCATATGTATTAAAACTGTATTATAAATATATAAGTGTGTAGTAAAAATTTTTTATTATTGCTATAAATGATAAATATTTTTCTAATATTGTATATCTATGTAAGTTCCAAAGCATTTTATATACTATGCATTTGACTAATAAAATTATCTATTAAACTTGCATTGTGCATTAGATTAAAGGAAATTAAAGCCTTTTTCTTGTGTGATTGCAAACATATATAGGTTTCTTGTTGTTGCAAACATATTAGTAGCAACCAACGTGAGCTGTGGTGCAGTAGTGAGACTGCTTCACTTGGAAATCTCGAGTTAAAGTCCTGAGTATGAAAAAAATTCTGCTGAGAGCATCACTCATAAATAATAAGCCCTGCAGTGCAGTATTCGAAGTTAATCAGAGCCCCAATGTGAACTCCAGACACAGATGAGACGAAAAAAAAAAAGTTGGTACCAACAATGTCATTTTGATGTCTTTTGTGATAGCAAATATGTTCTTACTAGCTTCCTTTTTCAAAACTTTTATTTTATTTGTGACCACTTAGATTTAATCTCTCATAAAATAGAGGAAGAGAATAATAACACTACAAGTTGGAAATTACACAATATACCGTCAAGAAAAATTTATAATGAAAATAAATAGAAGAGATCATAGACTCGCTCACGACAACAATAAAGTGAACCCACATCGGGAGCTGTATTATTTCTAGTTATAGTAAGGTGATATTCTTTTTTAAATGGATTGAAAAAAAAAAACTTTCACATAAAATAAGACAAAATGAGTATTATTTTTTAAAAATAATATGCATAACATAAAAATCGACGTGCCATGTTTTTTTTTTTTTTTTTTTTTTGTATGTATTTGGGTGCGTAGTAATTAACTTGATCATCGTCCATATGATATTGTCATACTTTCGTTAACATATATTTATATTACATTATATAACAAGCATTTTTTTTCTTTTTTTCTTTTTTATATTACTATTGATAATTACACTTAGCACATGATTCAATTAATGAACTAAAAATTTTTAATTGCTTATCGTACAAGCTTGGATAACATTATCACATGAGATCGTTGGGGCCAAATGCATGGTTAGTATAAATAATCGTCAAGTAATAAAGTGATGAATAATAGTACCACCCCCCCGCCCCCCCCCCCCCCCCCCCCCCCCCCCCCCCCTCTCCTATATTACATTTCATTATTTTTAATTAACAAAATA
>JAPFFP010000089.1:6686287-6696762 GCA_026153255.1 Solanum medicagineum
GTAATTGACTTAATTTGACTCGATATGGAATTTTAAAATAAAGAAGATTTTTTTAATCTTGTGATCTTAAATTAAAATTATGTCAAATGTACTCTTTAATCTCGTGGCCTTAAATATGCTATGTGAAAAGTTGAAATTAAAGTGTTGCTAAAAAAGGAAATAGGTAAATTTTTTTAAATGAACTAAAAAAGAAAATAAGTCTTTCGGAGCAGCTTTTTCATAGATACTTATTATCAATTATTGCTTACATTCAGTTCGTACAAATTATTATCAACTATTGGTTATATTCAAAATTTAAATTTTTTGTAAAAATAAATTTTAAATTTTTTTGTATGGGTCAGGGTGCGGGTGGGCTAGGGGTGAGGTGGGGGGCCCAAAGTGGAGTAAAAAAATTTAAAATTTACAAAATTTGAATTTTTTGTAATATAAATTTATTTTGACCAATCACGACATACCTTCTTGTTTCTTTTATTTTTCTTTTTTTTTTTAAATTACAAGTCCGTGAAATATCTTTAATAACATGGCAACGATAAATTGACCGAAATATTCACATCATCACATTTGCATTTCACGCAACCAAACAGCTAAATCCACATGTTTAAATGTTTAAGAAAAGGCTAGTTTAAGTGTTTGTTTGTGCAATTTAAAAGTTGAAAATCGTACTTATGATTTGAAACTAAATTAAAGGACTAATTTATATATTATCCCGTTTCTTGCTCGTTAGATCATTACTTTTTATTCCTCACCAACATGGGTTGTGATTCACTGGTGAGAGTGCTTCACCTTTAACCAGAGGTCGGGCTCCGAACACCGGCCGGGAAACTTAAAAAAAAAAAGTATATTATTCCTCAACAGTCCAAATAAAAATGGATCACAACTTTAACTCATCCATATTTACAGCAACCAAATAGAGACTGTATAAACAAGTTTAAAAATGAACTTTTGACCCATTTTTATGTATAGGTAATCCATACTGGGAAGAAACCAAACATAAGGTAAATGCAAATTCTGCCACCTCTACTGATATTAGATAGAACACAGAAGTTAAACAGCCATATATACTGAAGCAAGTTCTGGGCTGCCTGAGTCAGCACCCGGTGAAGTATTTCCCGGTCGAGGAGACGGTCGAATCTCAGAACTATACCAAGATCTTAGTTAGAAGGATGCATAACTGGTGGGGCTTGCTTATGCTTCTTCACTGCCACTTTGACTGCCAGATTTGAGTATATTGAACTTGCAAAGCGGACAGGTTGCGTTGATGTACAACCACTTGTCTATACAGGCTGCGTGAAAATGATGACAACAAGGGAGCTCACGGAGTTCAATTCCATCTTCATAGGAACAAAGGCAAATGCAACATTCCTGCAGACGTAAAGATAGAATTTAACTTCTAGGACTCAGAAAGTTAAGAGGTATACTTTATGAAAACTTCTTGGCTGAGAAAAGACATGTTTCACAAAACATACAGCATCTTCTGGGGAAAGAGCATGCTCAGTAGGCGTATCGGTGTCACATTCAACCATTACTCCTCCAAATGATTCTTGAATCTCACCATTCTCTTTCTCAAAGTTGCCTAGTCTCTTGAACTTGTATTTAGGCAGTCTTTCAACATCTTCCTTAGTTGCACCTTCCTGTTTCAAAGGATAAGTAAATTATAAGAGAGAGAGAGAGAGAGATGATCTGAGTAAGAAAAGCATTTGACTAGATTTTCAAGTGGATAAGATTGGTCGAGTGGTCTCAATGGGATATGAAACTGTGCGTGTTTGTGGAATGAAAGAGATTCAAGTTGGGGGATCAATGTGAGGACATCAATTCAAATCCTTGGGGATTCCAGCAAAAGCTGAAATTCCGGTTGCATTTTATTTCACAAGGGTGCAGAGATAGGTACTACACCTTTTCTATCACTTCGATTCGTATTAGAATGCACACAGTATCACCTTTCAATAATATAGAACGGAGATTGTATTGTACTATATAAAAGATCTTTTCTTAAAAGAACTTAACAAAAGGCTACACAAGAAAAATCCCCAACAACACTAATCTACCATCCTCCGTTTTATGTTTCTAAAACTAACTCGGATGTATGAAATAAACCAAAAAAATGGATGATCTAACAGAATTTGCAACAATTCTTTGAACCATATTGATAAAAACCAATATATTGTGTACATTGAAAGACTTTTTTGCTCGGTTCATGTATAACAGGGAGCTCTAACTCAGACAACATATTAAAAAGAACAGCTACCTCAAAGCATACATATACACACGTGCGTGTACACACATATATATGTATATACATACATATGTATGTATGTATATTTCTATTTTCTTTTTTATGAACATTAAACAGTATTCATTTTGATATCTTTCCACATCTCTCAAGCTAACATTATCTATGGACACGGGAATTTCCAAAAGCTAAAATCAAAATTGTTTTTCTTCCCATAACCACAAATATGCAGAAGGTTACAACAACATACCCAGTGTAGGGAGGTGGTAGACCTTACCCCTACCTTGGGAGGTAGATAAGTTGTTTACAATAGAACCTCGGAAAAGAACATCAATGCAGTAAGAAAAGAAATAACGGAAGTGAAGACAAATATTTATAAGCTTTACTTTGTATAACAGAGTAACTTGTTTAGAAAAAAAGAAATATATAAAATGTTGAAGTTACCCAACTAATGAATACAAGAAGTTAAAAGAAATAAATACACAAGACTGTTTATGTCCTATGTACACTCCTAAAGTTTGTTTGGGATTGAGATGAAGCTGCTGTACACTTCTAAAATATGGAGTATATAGAAGGAAATCATTATTTAAATAGCTTAGTTTGAACAGTTAAAGTTAGGATAGTAGAAACAACAGAAGGTGAAAACTCGCTCAGAAAGCCTGCATTAAAGAGCAAAGATCAAGAGAAAAAACCCCCTGCCCCCAACTCCCTCCTCCCCCGCCCCAACAACAACATACCCAGTAGAATCCCACAAGTGGGGTCTGGGAGGGTAAAATGTACGCAGACCTTACCACTATCTCTTAGAGGTAGAGAGGCTGTTTCCAGGGAACCCTCGTCTCAAAAACCATAAGCAGAATAAACTAGATACGGAAAAATGAAAAGGAAAAGAGAAACAAGGAAGAATGGCTAATAATGAAAGCAATGATAAACAGTAAATACAATAAAATCAACACACATAAGACAGATACTGACCCCATAGGATATGAGGACCCGACTAATCCTACTAATTACTCTATCCCTACTAGCCTATTAGCCTACTACTCTAATTCGCGACATCCATTTCTTCCGATCTAAGGTTATGTCCTTGGTGAGATCAAGTATCGCCATATCTCCTCTGATCACCTCCCCCCAATACTTCTTCAGTCTGCCTCTAACCCTCCATGTAGCTCCTAAATCCAGCCTCTCGCACCTCCAAACAGGAGCATCGACACTTCTTCTCTGCACATGTCCAAACCATCGCAACCTCGCTTCACTCGTCTTGTCAGCCACAGGAGCCACCTCTAGCTTCTCCCGCCCCAAACAAAACAAAAAAGTTAAACTAAGTATAATAGCTAAGAGTTCAATCAGTGTCCATCAGACGATCAGAGGCGACCATTCTCATGAATAGGTCCCCAAAATGGATAATTGGGTTATGGACCAACCAATAAAAAAATTTCGTCTACACATTTTCCCACCAACTCACAAGCTAGAAAATGTGTTTGTACTGTCAGTGCCAATAAGTAGTGAGATAAAGCAGCACCTTTGAACCATCAACTATCACTGAGCTTAATGGATGAAGAGCTTCTATAATAATATACTTAGTGGTAAACACGTTACTAATACTTCGGAAGGATAAATACACTCACAAAAATTTTAAAAGAATCTTAAGGGAAAGATACAAGTTTGAGGGGGGTATTTATAAGTATCTGAGATTCTAAAGTAAAAGATACTAGAACTCTCAGAATCTTTTTGAGAGAAAGGTAACTAATTTCATTTCAAAGAGAACTCTCAGAATCTTTGAACAATGCCATGAGCCGAGAAAATGCATGGCGATTGCAATAAAGAATATCTATGTTTTACCATGAGCGAAGAAAGAGGTCTCACTTTAAGCTAACAAAGTACGAAGGAATAAAGCTAAACATGCATGATAAACTGTTGACACAGAAGCCAGAAAATTTTTCTAGAATCTAGGTCCCTCCGTAATGAGATTCTTTTGGAACTGATAGTTGTGAATTACAGGCCAAAAGGAATGTCATTTGATGTGAATCATACAACTGATAGAAGTAACAACAGGATTTACAGATATACCTGATCTGCCACTGCATATAAGATTGCAATAATACATGGGAGACAACAGCAAACGGCAATTCCAATGATACAAGCCAAAGCAACACAAATAACAACAAAAAACACATCAAACGCCAGAAATGTGATACAAAGCCTGCAAAAGACACCATGTAAATTAACATAAAGTAGAAGTTAAAAAAAATGAGGCAAAGCTAGAACCTCGTTTTGAGACAAACCAGTAAAGTTGAGGGGCATCCTGGATCATAGTCTGGCCACCAGCAGATACCCAATAGAACCCAATTATCCACCAAATGAAAGAAAACATGGTATTTGCAGATTCCAGATGCTTGGCAATACTGAAACAATAAATCAAGAATCAGTGATACATTACTGGGCACAAATATGCAGTTTTATTCTTCTCAGAACATTTTTGAAGAACAACAACTATTTTTCAACCATTAAGTCATGCATTGGGAACAACACCAAACGAGTTATGCAGGTTAGAGACATAATTAAACAAATAAAAGTGTGCTTTTTATAACAGGTTAAGCTTTTAGATGAGCACACACTTTAACATGGTATCTGAGTATAATAGGCGGAGATCCTTGGTTCAAGTCTCACCACCACCCGCTATTAAAAAGAATCTCCACATGCTTGACCCATGAAAAACAACCAGGCTTACATGTCAACAGTGTGTTGAGTCATAATTAAATATATAAAAATGTGCTCTCTTTAACATCTTAAGACGGATCATCAAAAAACAAAAGATGATACAATCACACACTATAAAAAAGCAAAATTAAGAAAAGAAACTAGCACTAAATTCATTTGATTACGCCAAAAATATATAACCTTAGCTAATTTAATACCACTAAATGGTTAATTAGCCTCGCGATATATGCATAAATCTACAATCTGAGATATTGACCAGAATCTACACTTTACTGTTTAAGTAACATATGTCTCCTATTGGCAAAGTCTCTAGAAGTAAAGACTCCCCTGCCCTCACTATTCCAATACGAGAGGGTCCCATCAGATTGTTTCACAAAATGAAGCCTCTCGTGCCTCTCCAACCAAATAGGCCAATGTTGACGCAGTAGATTTATGCAGTGATTACCTATGATAAAGCAACATTCATACAAGAAATAAACAAGCTATCTAAGAAAGACATTTACAACCATCCACAATCCAGATGTCATTTTTCTGCACTATTCTGGCTATCCCAATAACTAGTAAAATGATTACCTTAGCCTCCTATCTTTAAAAAAGACAGTGCAGAGTAAACCAATTGATACCTTTATCCGAATACACAGTTTTTCAGCTGGCTGTGGTATTAGCTGTAGCGCGCCTTCCCTTCTTTCTCTAATTTTCTTATGATGATGTAGTCAGAGTCCTAAAAATTCCTTCTTTCATATAAGGAATCTGTTTGGTTAGTTAAAGCTAGAAGACAGCTGGACGAACTTCTATTTTGCATAGGGAAAGTAAAATTCAACTAGAGAATACTGCTATCCGCGAATCTCTTTCTATGTTAGCTAACAGGGCGAGCTTTCCTATAGTAGTTCCGTGGCAGCCTCCAAACGGCCGTCCCAAAAGATTCCAAGTTCTTCCAAAACCAGATGGTACATAACCAACTTCTGATTCCTTAGTTATAGGCAGAGGTCAAGCCAGAATTTAAGTTTATGAGTTCTAAATTGTAAGACTGGACAATGACCTCAAGCTAATGTATAACAATCACCAAACCAATGACCAAGCACCGATATTTAATACTATATTTTAAAAAACGACAAGCCAAACTAACAAACAAGCACCGATATTCAATACTATATTTGAAAAAACGACAATGTAAATGTGACAAAGTACTTAAACACTATATAATTGTAAGTACCATAGTTATAATTACACTTGGCAATTGTCATGTTTTGGAAACGGTAAATAGCCGTTGGCACCGCAATACAACAATTTGCTTTCTTGGTTAATTATCAATTTTTATTTATATTTATTTCAAAAAACTTCATATAGAAAGAAAAAGAAAGGCTTACGAAAAACTAGAAGAGAGTATTGAATATTCTCTTTCAGAAAGAAACCATATACAGCAACGAAACAACTAAAAATGACACACAACTACCAAGTCTTGAACCCACATATCCTAGGGAAAACAAGAGCTTTGCAGTCCGCGGATACCCCACTGAACCATCCACGTGTTTTTGTATGTTGTTTCGCATGTTAAAAACTAAATATTTGTTTCTTGAGTTTTTAGTATAAATACAGGGTCGATGCAAAAGCTAAGGGCCCCCATGTTACATCGTAGCTCTGCCCCTTGTTACAAATATTTTCTAGGGCTACCACTCTTTCAACCATTCTACATAAACTAGCTTCAGAGTTAACACTAAGCCAACTTAGCCAATGCTAGAATCAACATCAAGCAATTTCTTATTCATCAAGCATCCACAAAAGCGAGAATCACCAACAACGATAACATTCTCATTTCATCTCATGTGACAGTGATTAAACAGGTATGCAGTTTAAAATGTCAACTTGCTTTAGAATGATACATTAGTTATTTGAATAGTTCAAATGAATAGGATCATTTCATGATACCTAGTTTCATCGTCGTTTTGATTCCTCTCCTGTAAATTATCACCAGACTCCCCTCCGTCACTCTCTGAACTCAAATTCCCAACTCCACCATTCCAAATTTCACTCCCGCTTCTCTGCCCAGAACTACTCAAATTTCCAGAGGAATCACTTAACCGTCGGCGTCTATACTCAACGACAACACAAACCATATGAAGCACACTCTGTAAAGCATATCCAACAATCCAAAGCCTTAACGGCATAGAAGGAGACTCATTTCGGCTAAGTACCAGCACAGAAATTGAAACAATTACAAAAGCTAAGTTCCATAAAAGATCTAATATCACTATAGGTTTTGAGTAAGCCCAGTCACTTTGCCGCTCCTCGATTTGCTCAGCAGCGGCTTCTCGGACTCGCATCGACGGCTCACGCATCAATCGGCGGCTACTTGCACGCCGTAGAAATCCAGCAGCTCCTTGGAGGGTTGGACGGCGACGGAACGAACGTCGGCTCCGGGAATTCTGGATAGAGAGAAACGGCGTCGTGTCAACTCCGTCACCGTCACGGGGGCTAACGTCGGCGCTAGGTGTGTTGTCATTTGCGGCAGCTGCCGTGGACATCGCCGGAAAATTTTGTGAGAAGGAGTTTGAAGTTTGTTTTGGTAGAGTTGATTTTCAGACAAAATGGTGATTTGGAATTCGGATTAGGAAAGTGAAGCGACGGGAATACACGCGCTAGAGAGTATAGAAAAGGTATTCGATTTTGTAGCTGTGCTAAGGGAAACCCGCCAAATAACACGCTTCTGTTTTTTTCCTAATTAATACTATTTTTAAAAAATCAATTTATTTGAAAGTTAAAAGTTTGAAGTCGGGTATAGTCGAATTTCGATTTGAAAGTTGAGTTAGATTTCACATTAGGTGTCAAGATTGAGTCTTGGATCGGGACTGATTTTTATATTATAAACTATTTTCTTTAAAAATGCTTTTTACTTTCTAACCAAAAATAAAAGATATTTCCTAAAAATATTTTTATTCACTAATAAAATAATAGAAAATGTTTTTTACTCACACACAAAACATGAATAAACCAACTTGTTTTTCAGAAAAATATTTTCCTTCATACCAAACACACCCTAAATTTCTAATTTTCTTACTCTATCCATCTTTTATTTTATATTACATCGTTTTAACTTGACACGGTGTTTAAGAAATTTTTTTTTTTTTTAAAACTTGTGATCTAAAATTATTTATAGATATTTATATTGTTAAAAATTATTTCATTAAGAGTAAAAGAGAAATTTTAAAGGTAAATTATTTCTGATTCAAATAAGATGACATTCTTTTTGGGACAGAAAGGATGTCACATAAAATGTAATAGCAGAAGTATTATTTTTCAAGTTTAGTGACCAGCCTAAGACTAGCATGGAAATGAGGCTTGATGTGTAGGTAATAGGTAGAGAGAAATTGTTAGATATTTTGAGTTTATTATTCAAGGAAATAGGGAGATCGATGATGATATCAAACATTATATAAGTACAAGTGTGGATGAAACGAAAGCTCTCATCCAGAGTCTTGTGCAATAAGAAGGTGGCATCAAAACTTAAAGGCGAGTTATACAAAGCAATGGTTAGATCAATCAGGTTGTATGGAGGGAAATGATTGTCAATCAAGAACTCTTATGTCCAGAGAATGAATTTGCGGAGATACAAAATTGAAATGAATATGTGAGCATATTAAGAGATATAAAATTAAAAATAAAAACATTCGACTATCTATAACTATTCACCTCGATAGAGAACAAAATGGCAGAAACAAGCTTGATATGATTCGAACATATGTAAAAAAATGCACAGAAGCTTCAATAAAAAGGCGTGAAAAATTGACTATAGATAATTTATGGGTGATTTTAAGAGAGATAACAAGACAAGACATAGTTTCAACTTACTCAAGAAAATGAATTAGTATAGTTGAATAGGTTATTAGTTTTAAATTATTTGCATGTTCCTATACAATTTTTCCAATATATAATAAAATGTATATTTTTTCTTTATTATAACACAAACATATCAGATAAAAAAAATAGGTATTTTTGGAAATCTTTTGATTAGATTTCATAAATCAATTAGGATATTACATCAATCCAATTTATAATCAACTCAAACTTAAAACAACTCAAGGATAATCCCTCTATTGTACATACAAAAACTGCCCAGGGCATTCTACAGTAACACATCAACTCAATAAATAAAAGAATTTTATAATATGAACCTAACAACGATCAATTAGCACATGAGTCTTTCTGTATGCATATCACCATCATTGCTTTTGGGTTATAAGATATTACAAAGGCTGGCCTAGAATTTATATATATATATAGATAGCTGCATTTGATGCTGCAGAACACTGGAAAATGGAACTCTCAAAAACTCATTTGCAAAATTCACTTTCTCATGTGATCAGGAATAAGGCGTCGTCTCAGTTCAGTAGGTGCACCAGAAAGTTCTGCATGAGGCTTACTTCAGTCACACCGTGCACAATAATTATAACGATGTAGCTAGAGAAAAAAAAAGGGGAACTCAGCTCAACCTTGAGGTGTAAAGTTGAATAAAGGTGGAAACGGTCGTCCATTTGGAAAGCAAGCATTTGGTGCCCTCAAGGAATCAAAGAAAGGGTGTGCACATGCCTCCAACTGAAAATGAATATAAAGCTTATGACTCATACAAGTATGTTTTTAACATACTACTACTGAAATATGATCGCCCTCTCAGTAGGCTTCCTAAACTTGCAGTAGTACAACGTAAAGCCAATGCGTGTTATCTCATTAACTACTTTCAAGCTTTGTGCTAACAGCAGGAAAAGGCGAAGTCATTTACTTACAGCAGTGCAACGTAGATTTGGTGAATACTGCAGCAGCCTTGAGGCCAGATCTACTGCTTCAGAAGATACATTTCTTTGAAATATCTGCAAAATATTCAGATCTAATCACCTCAGCCTATGAGTAGTGCTTCTTGTGAGGGACAGTGGATCAAAGAACTTCGCCAAGGAGAAGAAACAAAAAAACCAAAGATAAAGAGATACATCTACATAATAATTTGTAACAAACCTTGTGCAACGGGTGAGCTTTGATTTGAGGGAACTTGAACTCTGTATAGTGTGGATTCATGCACCTAATTTCCTCTTTAGTTGGCGTCCCCAAAATCTAGCATGGGTCAAATACAACAAGATCATAAGCAACGGAATGAAACTCAACTGACACTGCTTTAATAATAAGGGAAGAAAACTGGTGTCCCATGATAGCATACCTTGATAATCTCCACCAGCTGATCAACACCACTTTCTCCAGGGAAAAGAGGCTAAACAAAGAGCAAAATTCAATGCATCAGTCTAGTTTATATCAGTGTAAATCGAAATATGATGCTCACAAGAAAAGAAAATTTTAAAACTAGGCACGGCATTTATCAAGAACAAAATCATCATGATAATATCTGATACACAAAAAATAAGAAGCAACTTACAAGTAGGGAAACATTTAGGTGCAAGCACTCACATATACAACAACAACAACATACCCCAGTGCCTCAAAAGGCTCCCACTCATTGCGGGGTGAGGGGGGGTCGGATGTACGC
>JAPFFP010000089.1:6701230-6716230 GCA_026153255.1 Solanum medicagineum
AACTTAAATGTACCTTCCGACTACAATTTAACATTGGGAATCTACTTCGACTCAGTTAATTTACGGGGTCTAACAACAAGTATATTTAATGACTCTATAACTACAACACAAAAAAAATTTCTACCTCCGCGAGGAAAACTCAATAATATGTCGTCCAATTTTTCTGACTCCAACTTTAAAATCACCATGAAGCCCTGCGGCCTTCCAGGAAGGGCCAATAAGGCTATTGAAGAAGAGCATATTACATGTGAAAAATTTGATTCTGTTACTACTACTAAGGCTCCTCGTCACAATTGGAGTGAAGAAGAGCAGATAACTCTTCTCAAGGGTTTGATCGAGTTGTTCACATTGAACCTTGCATCTTCCACGACTTTATTGAGTAAAAATTGAACATCCAATTGCTTGATAAGCGCCAGATAACTGAGGAAATTGATAGATTGAAGGCCAAGTTTATTGTTGATCATTGGGAGAAGGAGAAGCCTCCATTTGATGATTTTGTGTTCCAGCTTTCAAGGGAAGTATGGTTGACGAAATTGGAACAAAATATTGAAGACGAAGACAATAATGGATGGTTCAGGATATTGGAAAAAAGTACGCTGATTTTACTTATTGTATTTTTTTTTTAATTTTGTTTTGTTTCCATTTGAGATTAAAATGTAGCTGCTGTTGAACTTGTCCAATTTGCCACAAACTTATTTGATAATAATTCTATGAAGTTTGGTTTTCGATTTAATATCAGTATTTTTAGAATGTGTGCATGGTTTGATACAACTTTAAAATTTATTGCAAAAAAAAATTGTATTTATCAATATATTTTAATATTAATACACTTGATAATGAGTGAATACATAAGAAACTGCACATTTGATGCAATGAATACGTTTGTATCAAGCATATCAAAGAATGCACTTCGTATCAATGATTATATTGTAGACTATAAATAGGAGTATCCTACTTAAACAAGGATATTTAATGAATCTATAAATACAACACAAGAAAGTTTCTTTTCATCCATGGAAAAAAAAAAAGGAAAACTCGATAATATGTCGTCCAATTTTTCTGACTCCAACTTCGAAATCACCATGAAGCCCTGCAGGGTTCGAGGAAGGGCCAATAAGGCAATTGAAGAAGAGCAAATTACATGTGAAAAATTTGATTCTGTTACTAAGGCTCCTTGTCACAATTGGAGTGAAGAAGAGCAGATAACTCTTCTTAAGGGTTTGATCGAGTTT
Source organism: Solanum medicagineum (assembly GCA_026153255.1). Taxonomy (NCBI): domain Eukaryota; kingdom Viridiplantae; phylum Streptophyta; class Magnoliopsida; order Solanales; family Solanaceae; genus Solanum; species Solanum medicagineum. The sequence continues at coordinate 6,702,463 of JAPFFP010000089.1, forward strand.
GAGTTACAATGTGAAAAATACGTAAACATTGAACCCTGCATCTTCCATGACTACATCCAGAAAAAATTGAATGTTCAATTGCTTGATAAGCATCAGATAACTGAGGAGATCGATAGATTGAAGGCCAAGTTTATTGTTGATCATTGGGAGAAGGAGAAGCCTCCATTTGATGATTTATAATTCCAGCTTTCAAGGGAAGTATGGTTGACGAAATTGGAACAAGTATTGAAGACGAAGACGATAATAGATGGTTCAAGATATTGGAAAAAAGTACGCTGATTTTACTTATTGTATTTTTTTTAGTTTTGTTTTGTTTTGATTTGAGATTAAAACGTAGCTGTTGCTGAACTAGTCCAATTTGCCACAAACTTATTTGATAATAATTCTATGAAGCTTGCTTTTCGATTTAATATCAGTATTTTTAGAATATGTTCATGGTTTGATACAGCTTCAAAAATTTAATGCAAAAAAAATTGTATTTATCAATATATTTAATATTAATACACCTGATAATGAGTGAATACATAAGAAACTACACATTTGATGCAACGACTACGTTTGTATCAAGCGTATCAAAGAATGCACTTTGTGTCAATGATTATATTGTAGATTATAAATAGGAGAATCCTATTTAAACAAGGATATTTAATGACTCTATAAATACAAGACAAGAAAATTTCTTTTCCTCCACGAAAAAAAAAAGAAAGGAAAACTCAATAATATGTCGTCCAATTTTTCTGACTCCAACTTTGGAATCACCATGAAGCCCTGCAGGGTTCGAGGAGGGGCCAATAAGGCAATTGAAGAAGAGCAAATTACATGTGAAAAATCTGATTCTGTTACTATTACCAAGGCTCCTCGTCACAATTGGAGTGAAGAAGAGCAGATAACTCTTCTCAAGGGTTTGATCGAGTTTGAGTTACAATATGAAAAGTACGTTCACATTGAACCCTACATCTTCCATGACTACATCCAGAAAAAATTGAACGTCCAATTGTTTGATAAGCGTCAGATAACTGAGGAGATTGATAGATTGAAGGCCAAGTTTATTGTTGATCATTGGGAGAAGGAAAAGCCTCCATTTGATGATTTAGTTTTTCAGCTTGCAAGAGAAGTATGGTTGAAGAAATTGGAACAAAGTATGACTGAAGACGAAGACGATAATGGATGGTTCAGGATATTGGAAAAAAGTACGCTGATTTTACTTATTATATTTTTTTAATTTTGTTTTGTTTCGATTTGAGATTAAAATGTAACTGCTTCTAAACTAGTCCAATTTGCCACAAACTTATTTGATAATAAATCTATGAAAGTTTGCTTTTCAATTTAATATCTGTATTTTTAGAATGCGTTCATGGTTTGATACAGTTTTAAAATTTATACCAAAAAAATTGTATTTATCAATATATTTAATATTGATACACTTGATGATGAGTGAATACATAAGAAACTACACATTTAATGCAACAAATACGTTCGTATCAAGCGTATCAAAGAATACACGTTGTATCAACAATTATATTGTATTTGTATACAACCTCATACAACTTGTATCACTTGTATATAACGAATTCAAGATGTGTTCATCCTCTCTCTTAAATCTCACTTTCCTTTACCCTCCCACCCTCAATCTCCCTCACCTCTCTCCTTCTAACTTTTATCTATGAATCATAACTAAATAAATAATAGTTTATAATCTTTAGTTAAGTCCAAACTATATGTAGTCATTTTTTAAAGTTAAAATTCAACTAATGGGCTAGTAATCAAAGAGGAAGTAGGCCAGTTGGGCTTGCATGAACAAAATTTGGGCCAAAGCCCAAACTAATGATTTTGGCCCACCTATTCCCTCGCCAGACAGTCCTGATCGACACTTGATCCAAGTCACCATTTGGATTTTTTAAAATTTTATTTTTTAGAATTCATCATTAATATATTTTGATAAATTAATTTATCACCTCATATGATTTGTCAAAAATTCTTCTTATCACCTCATATTAAATTATTCTTATTTGAATTTAATGGACCAACAATGAATCCACTAGAATCCGCTCTTACCCTTGACAGGGGGTTCCAAACCCCACCTCGACAAAAAATTACACTATTTGTATATGGTTAAAATAATAAATTATATCTATGTAAATATCGACTCCCTTCGACTAGTTTGTGTGTCTACTTTTTCAAATTTTGAACCCCTTAGTGATAATCTTAACTCTCCACTACAAGAGAACAGGAGAAAAGAGATTCTTGCTATCCAACTTCTTGATATATTTACAAGATTTTGCTTCTCAAGTATTACATCCTTTGGTATTTTAATACGCTATCACTTAATTTGTCTGATATTTTTGCACCTCATAAAAACATTCCTCCAGAGTAGTTGTTTGATACAAATAGGAGAAACTTCATGCCTCAAGCTCCATTCAATACAATCTTCCAACAACTTATAGATTACATATTCATACACAAGCCAAGAACCCAAATAAAACAAGAAAAAATGAAACAAAAAAAAAATTCAAATTAACAAAACTCAGAAAAAAAAATTAGGTTGTATATATAGGTCGGTCACAACTTAGTTGAAGCTACATGGGAACTTAGCCATGCTAGCTAATAAAAACCATTCCTTTTTCTTTCTTTTTTTTTTCTTTTTTAGTAGTAGCAGCTATTGATATTTCAATCTTGATGTCACTTCCCTTTCATCTCAAATTAAAAAAAAAAAGAAGTTAAAATTAGAAAAATCAGCTAAAGCCAAAGACCAAAAAACAAAATTAATATCCTAGTCATGGTTCTTTTCTATCCAATCTGATCTTCCTAATGTGAACTCCAAGCTAGGGTTTTTTTGATCCAAACTGCAACCTACATAGCTCATTGTTCTTGAATATTCACGTCCCTGCAATTTACATGTAGTACACAATCATGATTTTCTTTGTGAAAAATGAAAGGTAATATAATTGTGACGGAACACATTGTCTATTCGTGGACGTAGTTGATGGAAATCGTTGTTTTTAACTTGTTTGAAATTGAGACATACAGTAGTTATTGGTTGGTCAGCTATTTGGATCCACATAGTGCTGCATTCAAAAAAAAAGGAGTGGGGGGATGTGGGGGGGGGGGGTCCCAAGTAAAACATTTTACAATTTGATGGATTGAAGACTAAATTAATGTGTTTTCTCATATATCACAAGAAGCAAATCAGAATTTATTAGAATAATTGAGCGACCAAAAATGTTATGATTCACCTTTTTTCGTTTAAAATGATATAGAATAATTTTTGACATTTAAATTACGATTGAGGGTGAAAACATCCATGCAAAGTAAAATGAGGAAAATACTAGCATTATATTGAAAGATATCGCTATTCTATGGTATATATATAAAAAATTAAATTGAGATAACAAATTAATCAAAATACGTGTAAGATGATTTGAAAAACATGTTTATTAGAAAAAATGAGAAGAGATTGAGGAGAGTACCTCTATATGATGGCCAAATCTTTGTTGCGATGGAAAAGAAGATGATCTGATAAGTCCATTCGATTCGTTGAAGTTAGTTTGTAACAATCTTTCTCTGGTGCTGAAAATTTAAGTAGAAAAAAAATAACTTTTAAGCATATGTTATGTCCATAAACTATGGATAAATAATATACTCTAGATATAACATATACTTTTAAAGTTTTCGCATAGTCCTCAAGAGAAATATTTATATTATAAGATCATTTATCTAAAATAAATCAATTAATCGGTTAATGATAAAAGTGTTAAATTATCTGAACAAGTCTCACTTGTCTCCCTTATCTCACAAGAAAAAATGACAATGGATAAACCCTAAAACTAGACTAATTTATAATAGACTCTAAATATAGTTATTTTTAATTAATGGCGCAAGAGCTTTAAAAAGAATTTAACAAATAATTTTGTTGGAGGACATAACTTTATGTTTCCTTATATATCATAATATCCGACATTTATGCGTCAGTATGATTTCAGATTTAATGAACTTATGTCTTATTAGACATAAATTACATTATTAAAGAACAAAAAATTAATTAAAGACCAGCATTTGAAGGCACAAATTAAAGCTCAACCCATTCAACAACAGCAACAACAATAATATATCTGGAATTTCATAAGTGGGGTTTGATGAGGACAAATGTATGTAGATCTCACAACTATCTCATTGAGATAGAAAGGCTTTTTCGAAAAACCCTCGTATCAAAAACCAAGCCCCATAAATAAAAGATACTAAGGGTTGAATTGGTTCGTTATATGTTTTTTTCTTATTATGTGATGTTTTAAATGTAATATACACATAATTCAGACATTCATAAAGATAAAGTATTTTACTGACATAATAAAAATGAATTAAGATATCCAGATATGTATAATCAAAATCAGAACATTAAATTGTCAACCAAGGCCAAAGTTGAATGCCTCTAATTTTATGTAAAATACTTATAATTAACCAAGGAAAGTAACAATCTACAGAGCAAGTTTTATAATATGCACGTACAAGCTACATTTCAAATTTCAATTAACAAGATGATTTCATTATTTTCTATTCCTTCTGTTAACTTTTACTTATCACTGTTTCACTTTTTTAGGTTAACTTGACTAATTTTCAAAACTAAATTGAAGTAGCTAAATCTAATATTTATATGGTTGAAAACCATGCAAAAAATGCTATAATAAGTAGCAATCTTTCTCATATTAATATAATGGAAAACTATAGTTTCAAAAATGTTGGTCCAAAATTCATGTAATTTAACTTCTATAAGCGAAATACTGACAAGTAAAAATAAACAAAAAAGGAGTATATAGATATAGATATTATTATATACTTCTCATTATTTTCTATATAGATATAGATATCATTAATTATTATATAGACAAAAGAGACAAACACACATCCATATAAACACCATGCATAAATAAATACTTTAATTTTTATAATTAAATAAATATAACTTTGAGAAAAGGAAAGCACTTAAGTCAAGAGACAGGTCCTTTTTTTTGGACATATATGCTAAAGTCTCCTCGTGAAGGGAATAACAACAAAGTAAAAGGGTTTGTTTTATTAAATTAAAAAATTTAATTAAGTTATTTCAAAATGAAAAAAAAAAAAGAAAAGATAAAGTAGTTGTTGCAGTAATTAAGTACTACACAATATTTCTTTAATTAAAAAAACAAAGGGGTGTGCGTACGTCAAAAAATCTTCAGGTGAAAAAAGAAAAATAAGATAACAAAAAGAGAAGGAAAATGAAGAAAAACAAAAGCAAAAGCTGCCACAAGGAAAAGTTTATATTATATAATTTTATAGATATATATATATATAGACTTAAAATAATTAGAAAATGAAGTACGTGGGTTTGCATTTCTAAAGATTCATGCAAAAAGTAAAATGAAATATGTTTATCAATTTTATTCATCATTACTTACAAAAGTTATAATGTAGTGCGTGTGAAATATTTGTCCCCATTTTTAGTTTCCTATTAGATGCCCTTTTCGTTTTAATTTATTTGATTTGTATTAATTTAGCATAAATTTTTTAAAAAAAAATGAATTTTAAAATTTTAAATTAAAAATATGTCAAATATTTAAGTTTTAAATTTTCATTAAAAAAGTTAAAATTAAAAAATTGTTAAAAAAATAAAAATAGAGGAAGTACTCATTTTGCCCAGTTTTACTTATGCATTATACTAACATTAAGTGTTCATTTATTTTTGATCAATTTAAAAAACTAAGAGATAATTTATTGCTTTATATCTATTTTACCATTGTCATTAAATATTAATCATTTTCAATTCATTTCTAACATTTAAATGATGTACATAGCTCCTTCTATTTCAATTTGGTTGTCTAGTGTTGATGTGATTTCTTTCGAAATTTATAATCTAAATTTAATAAGTTATAGACGTTTCTCAACAATGAGTCGTCTCATTAAGAATCAAATCAGAAATTCAAAATTATTATTTCAAAATATAACAATTATTTTTTTAAACAACTAAAAAAATATGTCAAATAAAATAATGCAAAATGTAACCATAACAATTTATGAGTAACTACCTCACGAGCAACTTAGTTATGTAATTACTTTTTATACTATCCATCTATAAAACATCAAAAGTTCCAAAAAGTATAGCTCTCGTCTCAGCTTTTTCTTTAAAATTGGAGATTGTTTTAATTTCCTACTGAAGCTAAGAGAGAACTAGACGCATCTTGCTACGTAAAATGCTCGAAAAAAAGAAAACATGATCATATATTCAAAGGGGTTTATATATAATTTATGAGATAAGTGTACCTTGAGGAATTACTCCAAAGAGTAGTAGAAGGATCATCACATCCATCAGATGGACCTCTTTGATCCAAAATCCTGTCTATTGCTAACAAATCTTCTTCACCTGATCCATCTGATTGCCCTTAATTAATTAGAAATATAATTTTTTTATCGTTAAAAATAATAACAATAACATATTGAGCATGATTCCACAATTGCAATCTAGGAACAATAGAATATACGTAGATCTACTTTTATAGGAAAGAGATTTTAAGTATTTTTATCCTTAAAATAACTAGTGAAAATCTATTACTAATCTTATTTAATAACGAATTAATGATGGATTATCAAAAGTTCGATCAACTATAAGCTATTTAACGATAATTTCTTTATTAATTTATTTTTATATATAGTGAATCAATTAATTTACCTGAGGAAGCTGCAGGTTTATCAGTGGTTTTAACAGTGCGATACATCTGCATTAGGGAAAAAAATGCAATTCAGAATTTTAGACAACAAGTTAGTAAATACAAAAAGATTCCATTTATCCCCATATCTTCTCATTCTCACACACACTCGAAATAATACAAGATTTGAAGTTTGTAAATTTGAAATTATCGAGTTAAATATTAAGTACATATTCAATAAACCTAAGACAAATACACAACCTAGACCAAAGTTACTAATTACAGTCAAACTCGTAATTCATATTTTAGCTTCACCCAGTGGCAGAACCACATTGAAATTAGGGGGTTCATCCTAATCCTTTTCAACGAAAAATTATGTTATTTATATATGATAAAAATAATTCTTCTATGTATGCATAATAGATGTCAAACTCTCTTTGTTTAGTTCGTATATCTGCTTCTTAAAATTTTGAACCTCGTTAACAAAAAATCTGACTCCACCACTAGCTGAATGATTTCACCACTATTCACACATAGATAAATACAAGGACGGAGTCACTTATTGCAAAGTATTCATCTGAACCTCCTACGATGTAAAACTGAACTATATACATACAAATTACTTTATCTATTATATTTCAAACTCAAAAATTTTTTATTTAAAAGAGAGGGAGATAGTACTAGTTGAGTTGTGAGTCAAAATGTTTCATAAAACTTAAATCATTAATCACGAGGTTGATGTTTTTGAAGTATTATTATTATTATTGAATAATGATGACTTACTTTTGTCTGTTTTCTTTTTCTTTATCTCTCTGCTATACTATCAGACTTGTTTTCTTTAATTCAGTCATTCATTCACTGCAATTTTTTTCATCGATTACTGTGCCACAGAAACAATTCACCCACAGAAGAAGAAAAAAAGATAAAAAGAGAAATTAAATAGATTAAAGCTGAATTTTCCTTTTACTTTTATTTTTTCTTGCAATTGATTTAATTTTTATATAATTCCATTTTGATTTTTTACCTGCAAATGGCTTTTGACATGAGCTAGAGTGAGATCTTTGACATCCATTAGCTCAAGGACTGATTTTGGAGTAGCCCCTTAAAAAAATCAAGAAAATATAACATTAGACTTTTAGATATATTTTTTACATTATTAAGCAACAATAATTTTCAAATAAATGCAAATAAAATGTGATGATGAATATGAACATATATATGAATATGAATGAATTCAAAAGTGTATTGAGTTACTATAGTGCCAAAAAGATAAAAGTTGAATCTGTCAAATTTAAATTCTGAAGCTTTTAATGTACTCAACCCTAAAATTTCAAATCAAGATAAATATTTGGGGTTCACTTTCATGTCCATTGGCCACCAAAAGGTACATTATGTACCCCCCAAAAAACCCATAAACCCCCATAAAAACAACATAAAAATCACCTAAAAATTAAATCTTTACAAGATAACTCAAACTAGGATACAACAACAATAACATATCCAGTGGAATTCCACAAATGAGGTTTGGGGAGGGTAAAATGTACGGTAGAGACTATTTCCTGGGAACCGTAACTCAAACTAGGATATGAAAATTAATTCTAAGAAATTGGAGTTTTACTTTCATATACACAAAAGAAGTGCATTATATATGTAAACCACCACCCCCTCCCCCCTTCACCCTCACCTCACCACCCCAAAAAAAAACTAAAAATGAAATCTTGATTAAAGAACAAAAAAAAACTCAAACTAGGGGATAGTTAGAGGAATGAAGCTTTTACTTTCATGGCCACCAAGAAGCTCCACAGCATGAACAAATCTAGCATGAAGTGAAGTTGTCCATCGCATTCTCGGCGCCCTCATGCTCCTTTTAGCCGGAAATTTTGGTAGAAATCTTGATCTCATCAAACTATTTTCATGAGAAGAAGGTGACCCTAATCCAACTCCATTATAATATTGGCTATGTTGATGTTGATTGTGAAATCTATTAGCCACCATAGGTATCCGATAAGGCAAAGAAGCATTAGTACCACAATTATTCAAGAATGACAAATGATCCAAACTATTACCCCCATTGAAATTATAAGGTGTTGAGTAAAGGGATCCAAATGATCTCTTTGGATCTTTCTCCAAGAAATTAGAAAATGAATCTTGATGGTTATAAATAGGGATACCCTTTATAGGGTTTAAACTTTGTGAAGTAGTATTAAAAACATCTAATAAAGAAACCCCATGATTTATATGATTCATTTGGCTACTTGGTTGATGATTAATCATATAGCTTTGTTGGAGAAAAGGGTTTCTTGAAAAACTCCTATTTTCTTCATTTGTAGTAATAGTAATAGCGGGATGAGCTAAAGAAAGCTCAGTAAGACAATTACTTGTTGTTGTTGATGATGATAACTTGTTTGAGGAATTAGTGTTATTTGGAGGGCTAATATGGAGAGAAAGATCAGGGATTTGCTTTGAAGAAGAATTATTAGAAGATGAAGGTGGTTGGACAAAAACCCCTTCTAAGGGCATCTTTAATTTGTGGATATAATAAAATCTATGAAGTAATAATAATGACTTCAAGATTTGTTCTTTTTTTTTTTTATGGTGGCTTTGGCTTTAATACCTCAAAAACCCCAAATTGATGAAAAATAAAGTAAAAAGTTGCACACACTCACACACAAGATGTGGAAAAGAAAGATGAACAAACTTCAAGTTTGATTCTTGATGATAGATTTAGGTGGAAAAAGGCAATTGTGTAAGTGAAGAAAAAGAGCTAGGGGCAAAGATTTGAGCTTTCTTTTATCTTCTTTTTAAGTGGACATGTTTGATATAGAGAAGAAAGAAGAAGAAGAAAAGGGATAATGGTGTTTGTGAAAACAATGAAAAGGAAAAGAAAAACTGTGTTTTGGTAATAAATGAAAATGAAAGAAAGGAATCAAGAAAGGCTTTATGGAATGAGAAAAAAGGAAGAAAAGGATAGGAGACTTGTGTTCCTCAACAACTACTGTTTACTAGAAAATGACACTTGAACACAAGGCTTCTTTCTCTTTCTACTCTATAGTCAAAACAAAATAAAACAAACCAACATAAATTATTGGTTTAAAAATAACAACATATCCAGTAAAATTTCACAAATGAAGTCTGGGAAGGTAAAATGTACGCAGACCTTACCATTACCTCATAGAAGTAGAGATGTTTTCGAAAGACCCTCATCTCAAAAATATTATCCCCAAAAGTAAAAAAATACTAAATATGAAACCAAACGACTAGAATGGAAAGCAAATGATAATTTGTAAAGATAACAAAAGTAACAAAATAAATGACGGACAATAAAATAAATTACTCACTATAACATACAAAAATGATTTGATGATGTAAATATGTCTTGTACATACTAATTGTGTGTGTAGATGTACTATTTCGATTTCAACTTCTTTTGTATTACTTTTCTTTTTAATGCATTATTAAAAAAAATATCTCTTTTCTTTGTTGCCAACCCTAACTTTCCATGACATTTTTTCGAAAAGAACATTCTGATATATCTTACATATTTTTAGTTTAAACTTCAATTTTTTTCACTTACATAAACTCCTGTCAAGTTAAACCAATAAATGAATTGAAGCAACTGGAATATATAATAAACTTTTAATTTTACAATCTTAAATTTATCGTGCATATATAATATACCAAAATATTCTTGGAATCTTATGAAAATAATTTGTACTAAGAGAGAAATAAATAAAAAAAAAAGATATGAAAAAGATGAAGGGTCACTTTTGATTGATTTTCCTCTCCGTAGAGAACGGGTTAAAAATGGTTGAGAGTGAAAGAGACACTCATCTTGATTCTTTTCCTCCCACTCTCTGCGCTACTACTTCTTGTCTTTTTATGTGTTTCAATTTTATTTTACTTCAAGATAAAAATTTATTCATATCGAGTATTTATATCAATTCAAATGATACGTGATAATATCATAAGTTTATATTGTAAGGTCACTATTAAAAAATAATTTTTTTCACTGAAATTTCCACTATTTTGCTTGGATCAATGACAAAAAATATAGAATATTTTCATGAAAGATTCTTACTATTTTAATAAGAATTTTGTTTTTCACCATGTATTTTTTAATGTGTTGTTTCGGTTCGAAATGAATAGGAAATTAAAGTTTATGTCCTATTGTATAAATTTTTTGCGACGAAAAAAACCTTTATATTTGATAATAGGTGTGCAAGCACCCAATGGGGTTGTGGAAGTATTTACCTCCATACGACTATCTAAGACTTGTTTTTATTAGTAAAAAAAAAAGAAAAAAATCTTCCTTTTTTAAAATTTTGTGTCAAATCAAACAATGCTAGATAAATTGACATACCGTGAGTACAAGTAATTATCTTTAGTAATCAGTAAGGGTTGTATATATATAGTAAATGAGATTAATAGCATGAAAAAATGTCTAACCTACTAGCTAGAATAAATTAAAATTTAATGTCTATATAGTGTCATAATTAGTTTATTATCTAATGTATATAAGTTTTTTTTCTTTTTTTTTTTAGTGAGTCCACAAATATATCCGCTATAAAAATTTTGTTTCTAGCACCCTATCTCATTTAGAAATAGATTAGGGTATAGTTAGGGGGTTTTAGGTCAAACTTACACCATATGTTATAAAGAGAAGTGTAAAAGAAATTAAATAATTGTATATATGAACATTAAAGTACAAGTGAGCCATTGACTTGAGAAATTAAAGCTAAAGAGGGAGAGTGTGAGAACCACAAAAAAAGGTGTCTGTTCTCCAGTAATAATAAATGTATATGTGGTAACATCAAATAATATCGTGTAGTGGATAGAATTGTTTCTTCTTTAATCAGAGATATCGAGTTCGAGTGTTGGTATGAAAAAATCTTTGGAGGGAGTGTTTTTCCTGAATGGGGCCCTATGCGGCATGAATCTGAAATAATAGAGCTCCAATGTGGACTCCGAACATCGGATGATGAAAAAAATAAAAGAATATATATGTGGTGTTAACATGTGCACAAACCTAAAAATAATTAAAGCACACACATACACACATGTTATCTTCTAATTCCATTATTTCATACTCCCAAATATTCCCTTCTAATCTTTCAACAACTTTGTCTGGCATCTTGGGTTTTAATATGTCTTCTTTCACATGATCATACACCACTAAATATGAATCATATCCACAAACAAGTATTAATGTTTTCAAAACCCTAGGCTAAATCAAAGGGTTGAAAGTTCATTTTTTTATCATTACCATTTTTACTTTCTTTTATTCTAAGATATACGTATATATTTGGATCTATTTTGTCAATGACGGAGTCAATATTTTTATCAAGAGTGTTCATACTTTTAGAATATGGATGAGTTATTTTTGTATTAAGAGTGTTCAACAAATATATATATAACCTATATATTCAAAAAAGTTTCCGACGAAGAGTATTCATCTGACCACCCTTGGATGAATGTAGCTTTGGCGGCCCTTATGCACTTGCATTATATGTAATTTAACCTATTATATCATTAACAAAGGTGAAGCTAGTAATCATATATTTCGTAAGTGGCATCATCTGAATTTCCTTTGTTAAAATGTTTTCAGTATAAATACGAGATCAAAATTATTCTTTATATATTGAGTTCCTTTAACTTATTCGTATATTTGCCTAGACTCAGAACCGAGGTTTATCGCACCTCACTGGGATTTGCCTAAACTCAGTTTACCTCTGGCTTACATTGATAAAGCTGACACATGAGTGATTCTTATACCATCAGTAATGACTCCTCCTGCTAGCAATATTATCTGTTTTGGGCCTAGATCTGTATAGCTTTAAAATGCGTCACTAGTAAATCTAACATCTCTTTTATATTTTATCGATGTGAGAGTTCTTATCTCAAGATGTGTTCTTACTATAATTGTCCGTTTTAGTGTGACATGACTTTGTCCAATGTTACACTAAATGACATTAGTGTATAGGTGGTATTTGGCTGGAGCATTTAATGCTAGTGTTTCTATATATGTTTGGTATATAATTTTATATTTTAGCTCTCCTATTTTCGAAAAAAACTTTGCGCTGAAATATATTTCCATTGGAAATACTGTTGAAGACAAGCTTTTATGAATTTTAAGCTTTGGGTAATGTATTGCCTACATAACCAGTATGGAATGATGTACACTTGAAGTTTCTGTCGGAATTTCACTATTTTCAATCATTCTAAAACAATAAATTATATTTCATTTCTTTTTAGTTATCATATTGCAATTTCTAAGAGTCAATTTGATTAATTTTCATTCAAAACTAAATTATATTGCGTTAATTTTAATATTTTACAATAAAAATTTAGATACTCAAAAATTATATATACTTCCTCTGTCCCATATTAGTTGATCATCTTTCTAAAAGTAATTGTCCTATATTAGTTGTCCACCTTTACTAAACAAAGAAATGATTAATTATGTTTTTCCTGTATTACCGTTGCAATTATTTTTATTTATTATTATTATTTTTTAAGTGTTCACATATGCTTGTAAAATTTCCAAAAGAAATTTTAAGGAGTGAATTTAGTAAATTTATCTTCTTATTTATGACTGTTGACACCCAATTTTTACCCTCTACGGTGTCAAATCAGTCATCGAGCTTTACTTTTATTTTAAATGATTTTTAAACCTAAAAAAAAAAAATCAAGGCGGGTGCGTGCACCCCACGCGCCCCCAATCCCTTATTTCCCATTTCCTCTTCTTCTCCTTCATTTCAGCTTTCCTCAAACGAAAAACCAAACCCTAGCTGCCAACCCCATTCCCCTTTCCTCGACAACAACCCGACCAAACCCAACGTTCCCCAACAACCCCCGCGCCCCCGCAATCCATTGTCAGCCACGCGTATCCTTTTCTTGTCAAATTCAAAATTGATCCGTTCCCCCCCCCCCATTTCGAACCACAACGATCCCTTATATAATCCTTCTTCTTCTTCGTTTTAAGGGGCAGCCATAGAAATTGGGAGAAAATCGGGGGGGGGGGGGGGGGGGAAAACGAAAAAAATGCCTTAGAAAACCCCCCCGTAAACAACCAAACACCGGGGGTAACCCCCAAA
>JAPFFP010000089.1:6743743-6755026 GCA_026153255.1 Solanum medicagineum
GCACTCGGAGGCTAAATAAGGACGTCGTTCTTTCGGTTTCTTCTTTTCTTCCTCTTTCATTGCTATGAATCTGTTCAACATTGATTGAGCTTTCTCTTCGTTACGCGCCATGGCTGGTTCTCTGAAATTGAGAAGATGTTAAACCCTAGAGAAGATGAAGAAGATGTTTCAGTTTAAAATTGGGGAAAAATCTTAAAACCCTAGAAAGGAAGACCTAAAGGAGAAGCAAAAGGCTCTGTTCAAATTTATAGTATGTATATCGAAACGACACCGTTTGCATTTTTAAATCAAATTAATTTGTATTTAATTTAATTTAATAATTATATAAAGTTAATAATATCCTATTTAATGTTTATTTGTTAAAGAAATTCAAAGAAATCGATATATCATATTCTTTTTATAGTTATGTATACATAATGCATTATATTTTATAAATGATTTGAATATCATATGTATATTTTTATTAAAATTTATTTAACAAACCAAAAAGGCTTTTTAAAAAATTTATTTCAACTCATCATCATTTAGAAGAAATCAAAAAGGTCAAAGACAAAATGAGCACCAAATTATCAAAGTACGAGACCAAATTCTTATTCTTTTGAATAGCCTACCAAAGACACTCTAATGTCTAATATTATCATTATCGTTATCACTAATAATTAGTAAAATAATTTTAGTATTATCAAGGATATTTTTGTAAATATCATTTTCTCACAGATTGAGTATTATCAAGAATAGTTTTATAAATATCTCTTTCTCTTCTTATTTAATAGTCCTTGCACGTGTTTCTACACGTAACACATGTCTCTATGCATATATTATGTATACTTTCACTTATACTGAGTAATAATATATAAAAGAAAATTAGAAGCGCTAATAAATATTATTACACATGATTTGATTTTTCGATTGATCAAAGAATTGTGATTCTCTTACTACTGAACACTGAATCAAAAAATTCATATGTAACAAAACAAATATATTTTGTATTATATATATTGCATAACTTTTTGATGAAAGAGAGTTCAATTAAAACTCTGTTAAATTAGAGGTTCTGCTATCTCATTCCCTACTTTGTTTGTGTTAAACTTTGTTAAATATACTTTTTTATTTTGCCCCAATAATCTTGCACAATATCTCCAACAATACTTAGTGACTATTAAATTAAGAGTAATTATAACAAAAATATCATTCAACATTTAGCTATATAAAAATTATATGAGATCATAATATTATTCAAAAAGATTATAGTACATTATTGTTGGTCCTAAATTCTTGAGCGTGAATCTGAGAAAGTAATTTGAACATCAAACTTGAAGACCTAGGATCCCAATATAATCCAATTTCATCGCCTATGTTCAATCCGCAATCATTGAACAATCTCATGCACGATAAAGAATAGCTACGCTCATTGTACAACTTTTTAAAGCAAACACTTCCACCTTCATACTTCTTAGGATCATTCTCGTCAGTTATATTCCACATGTCAATACACACCTCATGCCCAATCGTCAAGTTTTTAACCACGTCCAACTTCCAATATCGAAGAATGTACTCAAACATTTCGAGAAAAGGAATCACCAACTTTCCCAAAACGACCTCGTAATGAGTAATTTTCTTCTTGATCTTCCATGGATCTTCTAGATCGACTATCGGAGCAGGGTATATGTCTCTTATCTCCAGTAGTTCTCGAGTCACTACCCATGGTGTGTTGTTAACTCGGCAAGCTTCTTTTTCAGCTTTTGATGGGATGAATTTGTAAAAGAATGCCTTCTTCATGCTAGTCAAAGACTTTTGATCATCCATAGAATGAAATTATACGAAAGATACAATTCATCTAAGAATAGGTAGCAGCATCTCTATTTATAATGGTGCAAGACCTACTTTGAGTAGAAATTGGAAAACCTATTTCCAAATCCTAAATAAATTAGGATTTAATTTATTTTCCAACTATGAGTGGGAGAGAGAAAATTATTATTATTTTTGTTAAATTTATTTTTTGAACAATTAATTTACGTGGTCCGTGGTCTTTATTTGAACTATTTAAAACGGGCACGTTCTCCAATTTGATGAGAAATTTGGTCTAAATAATATTTGTGTTTTTTTTAAAAAAAAATTATTATTTAAGCAAAAATTAAAAAATTTATGCATCACTTTGAAGTTTTTTATATCGTAACATGAGTACACATTTTTGTGTGTTTGTATATGTATCACTTGGAAGTATTATTTCCTTTTATGTCAATTTATATAATTTTTTTGGTCAATCTAAAAAAAGAATAACTAATATAAAATTAAAATGTAGGGACTACCGAAGACAGACCTTCTATCTCATCTATTATTGAGAATAATCGAAACAATCAAACAATAAATATGTGTTCTCTCTAACATTTTAAACTTTTAAATGAGATGGTTACATACTTCATATTAGAGTAGATTGAATTTCATCGCCACCCAAATCAAAAAATAAATTTCACATGTTTGACCAATTAAAAAAAAATCAAACTCATACGTGAGGGAGCGTGATCGCACATTCTGCATATGATCTATCTTCTTTTGATTGTACTTAAAGAAAATAAACTCAATAAGTTTTTGTTGAAAAAATACAATTTTTTTTTTTAAATTTTGATTTATTTATCAAACTCATTAAGACGGAGGTGATACAAATAGCAGTAACTACAAATATTCAAAAGATCAAATATAACAAATTATTCATTGAGTCACATAATTTTGAAAAATAGATTCATAATATGAAAATATCTAATAATATGACAATACACATGACAAATAGACTCGTACACCTACTATATAAATTACCTTGGTGTTCCTCTCAAAGTTTCTTCTTTAAAATCAAAGGAAGTGCACGCTGCTACCAGCCTACCAGTGGCGGATTTGCTCTCGTAATTGATCGCTCATATGTCCATTTCGTTCTGGCTAGCGAAGTCTTAGGATTTTCTTTAAGAGGATTCAAAATTTTAAGAAGTAGACACACGAACTAATCGAAGGGGTTCGACATCTATACATAAAAATTTACTTTTTACCATATAATAATAGTATCATTTTTCAACGAAGGAGGTTCCCCTTGAGTACTATGTAGCTCCGCCACTGGCTACTACTTGCAAAGGAAAAAAACCTTGTTCAGGAATTTGTTTCCTTCGGAGTCTTGCATTCTGAGAATCGATGATTGTTCTGTCTTTGAACTAATTGTGTTAGAAGTAGACACAGAGTTACAAAATTTGAGAATATTATATTTTCCATTCGGAAGACACTGAGAATATTTTCAAAAGGTTTCCCAATCTTAATACATGATACAACCACTGACCAACTCCACAAAACATTAAATAACTCATCAAAATCTTCTTAACCGTCTCGAACTCCGAGTGCTTTCCAAGGTTAGGGTTGGTACACAATCGGTAGGTTGAAAGCCAGATTCTGGTGCACGCTGGTTCGAGTCCAGCTCGTGACAAGAGCATGGCTATAGAGAGGGATGAACTCATCAGACAGCTGTCAGCTAGCCTTGCACTTCCTTATTCACTCTTGAACTATAGGAATGCGCTTCAGAAGAGGGTTTAGGTCTTAGTGCGCTCCTAGCCAGCCTACAAGTGACGTTTCGCGCTACCCTTTGGGGCTGCGCTCACTCAACCCACGCTTGTCAATCAAGCAACTCCTTTCCTCCATTCGTGATGCCCGAAGGGGCATCACTCACTCCACCTCTAAGTAATGAGTTCAACTGAAGACACAAAATCCAAGTACATATGCCTCCTGACTGCTGCTAGATATATACTGCACATATAATAAAAATGGCCCGGGTTTACTTTCATCACAAAATGGGATGCAGACTTGAAACCCTGCTTTTCGAAACAATTAAAAACAGAGCTAGCAAGAATCGAGAAAAAGTAGAATAATGGAACTGTTATCAGTTTATGATCTGTTCCTGTTAGGACAGAGTGGAATCATATAACCGATCTCAACTTGTTTAGAATTGAAGCGTAGTTATTGTGGAAGTAATGATTCAGCCTCAACAATTAACGAATATTAGGCATGGGGCAATCTTTCAACAGTGAGTTTGGCGAGTAAACTTCAGTTAGTTACAAGTACTGGAAGGGGATTACGCGGACTAAATTAGGAACTTTAAGAATCATCATAGTGCAAATATTCCAATTTCATAATCAAAATCTTCAACTATTACAGAGAGAGTAGTACTAAACAAAAGACTATGTTATGTTGTTTTTGGTCCTAAATTCTCGGACCTTTCACTAAGAGCCAACCCGAGAAAGTAATTTGAACATCAAACTTGAAGATCTAGGATCCAATATAGCCCAATTTCATAGCCATCGGCTAGTCTGCGATTGTTGATCAACTCAATGCACGAAAGAGAAAAGTCATCATTGTACAGCTTCCTTAAGCAAACACTTTCACCTTCATACTTCTTAACGGCATTCTCCTCTGTTACATCCCACACGTTAACACGCACCCTGCACCCATTCTCCAAACTTTTTGCCATGTCCAATGTCCAGTATCAAAGGATGTACTCAAACGTCTTGAAAAATGGAATCACTAACTTTCCTACAAAGACCTCATCATGGGTAATATTTCTCTTGATCTGCCACGAATCTTCCAAATCGATTATTGGGGGAGGGTATAAGTCCCTTATCTCTATTAGTTCTCGAGTCACCACCCATGGAGTGTTGTTAACTTTGCAAGCTGCTTCTTCTTCTTTTGATGGGAAGAATTTGTAAAAGAACGGCTTCTTTAGGCTAAGGAAAGGCTTTTCATCAGCCATTGAAGAAACTGTTAAACGACACAATTCCCAAAAAAACCATTACAAGAGAGGCCGTAGTACTTGTATTTATATTGGTAAAATCTAAGTAAAATAGGTTTTATTTCTATTCCTACTTTGAGATGGAAATAGAGAAAATTATTACTTCTGGTATTAAATTAATGTCCGAATAACATTCAACTTTTTTTATTATCTTTTTTTAATTTTTTTTATAAAATTAAACTGCATATTTATGTGTTATGCCCGTTCCGAAATGCCGTATAAAGTATTAAAATAACAAAAACTGCAATGACTTCTTCTTCTTCCTCTGGGCCAAAAGTTGAGATTCACCATCTTGTCAGGCAGATTTTCTTCCCAAACCCAAGGGCCCAAACGCCGACATCTAATATTGGAAGATAATCCTCCTGAAGAGAAAGAAAAGGCCCCTACAAGCTGTAGTTACGAAACACTTTGACTGAAAGCTTGTGTCTTGTCATGAGTTTTCCCACAAAATACGTTGTTTTCCTATCTTCTCATTTTGGGCGATATATGTTAGTGCGTCTCACAAAATTATAATTCTAATTTCTTAAGTTTCTTTTAAGCAATAAATTTTATACGTTATAGAGAATACTCGATACTACAAGTTTTGTTTTATTTTTAACCGTAAGTTTTCTGTTTTTCTCACCACAGGCAAGAAATAATTCTAGAGAGTTATTGATTTGGACAAAAGCCTACTCAACATTCTTGTCGTAAAAAAACCTTCAAATAGATACTATTTCCTCACTTCATAGTTTTTTTTATTCAAATGATTCGTTGGTGTGAGAAAGAATATGTATTATTTCGCTAATTTTTTGAGAACAGTTATAGCTTAACTTTGCTTCTCCGTCATACTACATACATTCCACTTTAATCTTGCAGTTTTATATCTATTTTAAAAAAAATTATACCGTAAAGATAAATGTCACACTATGATTGCATTTAACGCCAAATATATATATGCCAAAAATTTCTTAATTAATTGAGGTCTAACGATTTAAATGTAAAACTATTGTTATATCTTCAACTACAAGTATTTAGAAATTATTTTTACGGTGTGGCTCGTAGATTTCAGCTTAAAAATTATATTTAATTCATAAGCACAAAAAAGGTGAAAACATCAATCGCCCGATTTTTTTTCATCAATTTTGAATCACAAAAGTTTCAGGATTGTTATTTTTTTTCATCAAATAAGTTTATAATTGATCATGAAACATATTCATCAATCATTTATAACATGATTTCTTCTCTATAAATTTTAACATCTTTTTGTAAGTACTAAAACATCAGGACTCTCAAAATTTGATAAGTGGTTGTCATGTTATATTATGTAGTATATGATTATATTTATACAGTTAACTGATATTTTCATTTTAATTTCATAGATGAAAGGAGTCATGGTTTTAAATCTGACAAAATTGTCCTTTCAACTTTAGGTCATAACACATTTTCTACACAAGATTGAGTTTCATAATAGCAATAAATATTGGTTGAACAGAATTCACGCATCATTAGTTTATCTTGAATCTCTCCCATCAAAATTTGCCATTACTAGCTTGCTCAAAAATTATTCATGTTATTAAACAAAAAAATACTTGTTAGTAGGGAATACACGTGCAACGCACATGTCCAAAGACTAGTATCACAAGTACATGAAGGGAATCACGCAGATTAAATTGGGAACTTCAAGAATGATTATACCTGATAGTGCAAATATTCCAATATTCCAATTTCATAATTAAATCTTCGGCTATTACAATTATATGAAAGATTAATACTAAATAAACGACCATAATAAGATGTTGTTTTTGGTCTTAGAGTCTAGGACCTTTCACAAAGTGTGAACCTGAGAAAGTAATTTAAACATTAAACATGAAGATCTAAAATCCCAATAAAGCCCAATTTCATGACCAATGCCTAATTCGCGATCGTTGAACAACTCGATGCATGAAAGAGAATAGTCATCATTGTACAACTTCCTTAAGCAAACACTTCCACCATGATATTTCCTAGGGTCATTCTCCTCAGTTACATCCCACAAGTCAACAAATATCCCATACCCATTTTCCACCAAATCTTTTGCCATGTCCAAAGTCCAGTATCGAAGAATGTACTCAAACATCTCGAAAAATGGAATCACCAGCGCTCCTCGAATAATCTCTTCACGGAGAATCCTTTTCTTAATCTGCCACGGGTTTTCCAGATCTATTTTCGGGGGAGGGTATAAGTCTCTTATCTCTATTAGTTCTCGATTCACTACCCATGGAGTGTTGTTAAGTTTGCAAGCTTCTTCTTCTTCTTTTGATGGAAAGAAATTGTAGAAGAATGTTTTCTTCAAGCTAAGCAAAGGCTTTTGATGAGACATTGAAGAGACTGTGGATACAATTCACAAGAAAATAATACACTGAAAAAAAGATAGGTACTACCCATCTATTTATAACAGTATAAACAATTAGGTTTTGACTTCTAATCTAACTTTGAGTGAGACTGGAAAAAAAGAGAGGCACTAAATAAAGAAAAAAAATTAATGTCTTGATCTGGACTAACATTTGACCATAAAATTTGAAAAGTTTCCTTCAAATATTTATTTGACCATAAATTTTGAATCAAATTTAGAAAATCTATCTTTAAGAAAATTTCAAATATTTTAAGTCAAATCTTCAAAAAAACAAAAATATTCAAGTTCAAAATACGCTGTCAAAAAGGAAGCTAAAGACTAATGTATATGTAGAATATACCAAAATATTCATTGATCTTGTCAAGTCAAAATTTGAAATTAATATTGCCAATTTTTTTCTATTAATATTGCTGAAATAGAAAATAAGGAAAATATATTAAAATTAACAGACTATTTATTTAAGCAAAAATTGAAAATGTATGCATAGATTTGTAGTATTCTTAGCACAAACATATAATTTTTTTTGAAAAATAATTACTCTCTGTCTCATGGCAGTCTTTCTTTTTTTGGCCCTCTAAAAAAAGGTTACCTTACTAGAATTTTAAAAAATATATTTCTTTTTTAATTTTTTTTATATTCTTAATAAATGATTTTAACACTTCATGTATAATCCGTTTTTATGTCATTAGGGTCTTATAACAGCTTACAAGAACAACATATGACAACTCCATTCAATTTTAAAAAAACGGGCAGCATAACGTTACTTCGCCTCGCTATCGGCCAATTTTAACGCTTCCCAATCAGTTCCAATCTCAAACCAGCCATTCCAACAACATGTACACATAAAACCAGACATGAACCAGCCTCAGGGCAGTAACAAATTATCCATTAAAACATGAAACAATAACATTCCATCCAACGATCCATAAGCCCAAACAAAACACACAATTGCGACATCATTTAGGGGCTCACTTTCATGGACTGTTATCCTTTTGTTTCAGCAGCCACACACCATCGTAAAACCATTCCTTGCTTAATAATTAAGTACAAATACATAATAAAGCCAGCCAACAAGATAAAAACCTCTAAATCAATAAGAAAAGTGTGCAAGAACCTTCAGGGGTGTAAGGTTACTTGATTCCGTATCAATTGGCATGAAACATGAATCCTTTCATGGTACGAAAAGGCATCCACCAAGCCCGACACAACCACTAACCATGTCTCCACTTCCTCATATGTTTATATGCTGCCATATATAGTCATTTACAAAGCTGCACATGTACATAATACCAAGTTCCATGAATCCCCATCACAAGGCAAAGTTCACGTGTCATTTCGTTCCATATGCATTTCATTAACTCTATCATGTATTTCTTTTCATTGTCATATTATTTTGCCTAATTATGCATATGTCCTATTACAAATATCTACGGATGATTTAGGTGACAAGTTTAAAAAGTTTTCCTTTTTATCTTTGATACTGTGTCAAGTCAAAAGATAACACATAAAATGGGACGAGGGTGCTAGGAATAAAGAACCACCATAGATTGGTGGGGGTTTAAGCGCTTACGTAATTTTTCAATTAGAAAAAACACACATACACACAAAAAATGTCCATATACTTAGAGCAATAGGGGCATAAGTATCCTTTAAATTATGATCAGCGATACACCTTAACTTAAAATGAGATTAATTTTCTGGCCCTAAGGTAGAAAATAAACTTAGCCTTAGGCATCGCAGAATTACCCTTCCACTCTATAATAGGCTCATTCGAAAATTGAAATTTGACAGAGACATAACAGGTATGAAGTCAGTCCATGCCAAAAATCACATTAAAGTCAATCATCTCTAGATCAACTAAGCCTGCCAAAGTATCTCTATGATAGATAGACATCATGCAATCTCTATATACCCTTTCAGCTGGAATGGATCACCAACGGGGGTATAAACACTAAAGGGATCAAGAAGACATTTAGGAAGGATCTTACGAGCCACTTATGGAGTTACAAATTAAAAAGTGACACATGGGCCAAGCAAAGCATACACATCATGTGAAAAGGCTCAAAGCATACCCGTGACAACATCTGGTGCAACTTCCTGATCCTATCGATTGTCTATCGCATATACACGGTTTGTACCTTGCCAGTATTACTAGTGGCACCAATTTGATTATCACTGGCCGGTGGTGCTGTAAAAAGACTGATCTTTATTACCTCCATCGCCTCGCCTTCTCATTGGGCACTCATACTGGAAATGATCAGTCTGTCTGCACCTATAGCAAGCGTTTGTGCCTTCACGACACTTACCTAGGTGGAGTCTGCCATACTTCTGACATGGTGGTTTCCCTCTCGAACCTTGAGTCACACTAGCTTGGGATTGAGAACTCTGAGCTCTAAATTTCTTATGGCCTGAGACTTCTGAACATGCCTGTTACCGGAAGCTAGTGCACTTGTTGAGGATGGTGCATAATTCGAAGATCTCTTCTAAAAATAGGACCTATGCCTCTTACTCTGCTTATGCTGGGTACGCTCATGCCCTACTGACTTTGCCTTCTTGCTTAAGTGATCCTTCCTATCCCTTTTCTTATCTTCCTCAAGTTGTTATGTATATACCATAAGCCAAGAGATGTCCATGCCTGAAATTAGTAATGTTGCTTTGCACTCCTTGTTCACATGTTTCCCCAAGTCGGATATGAACTTTCCCATTCTAGATATCATGTTAGGGACCATTTTTGGAGCATACCTGGATAGCTGTATGAACTTAAGGCTATACTCTATAATAATCATCTCCTCCTACTTCAAGTTAACAAACTCCTCAACCTTCATTTCCCTGAACCTCAATAGTAAAACATTGGGCAGCCTTGAAGCGAATATTATCTTATTTGAATTTTTTTAGGAGTTCCTGGTCTTAGCATATTGTATAATGATCACAGACATATTCATATTGAGTGTTTTGTAGATGCTAGCTGGGCAGGGTCATGAATTGATAGAAGATCTATAATTGTACCTGTTGTGTCTTGTTGGTAGAAATATTGTGTCTTGGAGAAGTAAGAAACAAAATATTGTATCTCGATCTAAGTACAAAATTTGAGTATAGAGCAATGGCTAAATCCACATGTGAAATACTATGGTTAATTACATCACCTTTTAACTGTGGTCAGATTAAAACTTTTCTCTGCAAAACTTTGGGGTGATAATCAAGCTACTCCACATACAGCCTCAAATCCAATGTATCATAAACCGACAAAGCATATTGAGATTGACTGTCACTTTATTTGTGAAGAGGTTCAAGAGAACATGATCTGTACTAGTTATGTGAAGACTTGAGACCAATTCGGTGATACATTTACGAAGCCTTTCAATGGAAATCGAGTGGAATAATATTGATACTAGTTGCGCACAATTAACATCTATGTTCCAACTTGAGGGGGAGTGTTACTAAACATAGATAGACACATCATCATAGATGGAAGATATTTAGGGATTTTCTTATTTTGTTTCCTTAGATAGATTTGCTTCTAATTTGTTTCCTTAGATAGACGTGCTTGTACGCATGTAAATAACTCTTGTTCCTGGAATGTGTATGAGTAGGAAGATTGTTCAATTGTCTCTATATTTTACATAAATCAAGCACTAAATGTCTTATAATATGAGTAGACTACTTAAAATATCAGTTATATTCTAATGTTCTTAAAAGAGTCTCTTGATTTATATTAAGAGCTTCCAGAAATACAACATGCCTGATGGATTATGATGCTGCTGATATTTTGAAAGGAATCCAACTGAAAAGGAACAGGCTTTATGATAATCATCTGTTTTCAGTGTCGAGCTTTTGTAAAATGACCGCGTCATATGGTTTCACAGCCAATTCTTGGATGTTTGATAGCACTAACTGCTATCTTTTTGAAGGTTCTTGGCAAGTACTGTATGAATATTGTGCTCTCGTTATTTGCCTCATGGCCCCTTCACTTCCTCAACTCTTCTTCCTCCATTTGTTCAGCATAATTTATCAACCGCGATAAGTCCATGTCACTAATTAGTATGGCGGACCAACATTCCTCACTTACCAAGTTGAAACCCCCATCACAAACTTA
>JAPFFP010000089.1:6762056-6775810 GCA_026153255.1 Solanum medicagineum
ATATATATATATATATATTAAAAATTTAAAACTAACATCCAAACTATAAGTAAAAACAACATCCAACAGAAAAAAAAATGTTTAAGCAAATCCAAAAACCAACATAAGAAAGAGATTGTCTAACAATAGAACAAAGTATCCATAATGACAAAGAAGAATTGGGGTCAAAAGGAGTCAAACATCATAGTGCATCAAGCACCGGTCTCTGGCTGGTCTGCAGGGTCCTAGGTCACCATCTCCTCTTCAGCAATCTGGGTCGCAGTTGTACGTGAACCACCCTCTCCATGGGACTGTTATTACTCCCTATCTCTCTGTATGGCTGCCAACAGGACCGACTTCTGCACCACCTCCTCTGGTATCGGCTCCTCCACCGGGGCTATTGGGTCATCACATCGAGGCCTTTTCTGGATCATCTCTGGAATATCTGTCTCGATGGGCCTCTTTCCATGAGTATACGGGCGGTCAGTTAGCCAATCAAATACCTCATCACCCGTCGATGTTACCTCTGGGACTGCAACAGGAGATGCTAACATCTGTAATAGTTCATCTTTAAACTTGGCCAACTCCTCGGTCACTGCATTAGTGTTAGCAGGCCTAGCGCCCTCTAGTCTCTGTTGGACTCTCGCCTCAAATGCATCGACTCAAGCATCCATTGCTCTGACTCTCTCATCAACCAATGCACAGGCGAATGCCTTCATCCTCTCCTCAGAGTCTCTCACAGTCTGGCTGACCCAAGGTTTGACCTGTGCTGCTCAAGCCTGAAGCCTGGACTCCGCCATAGCCACCATGCGCAGTAGTGCCTAAAAAGCAACAGCAGAGATAATAGAATCAACCTATAATGGAGATGCTGTTGGTACTGGCGTATTAGAGGATGGTGTGGACTCGATCTCGACAGCTGGCGAAGGGTCTACAGCAGCTGAAGTAGTGCCGATAGTAGATGGAGGTGAACCCTGAGTCTGAGGCTCTACCGAGAATGGCTCTGGAATGGATGGAGGAACTGCTCGAGGTAAGGCCACCGGGTTCTCATCAGTCTTGATCAGGCTGGTGTCCATGGTGCGTGTGGCCTCTATGTGTTGGTCCTAGTGGGGCTCGATAGGAACACCCGTTGCACTGTACAAATGATAAATCAAAATAGGAGATAGCAGAGAGGTATTCGTCTGGACGGCTAACTCATGGATCCGCTCCGAGATGATTCGGGCCTAGTCTATCTCATAACTAGCTAAAATGCTAGCTAATAACACAGCCAGCTCCAAGTTGATCACATTATCCATGTAAGTGGGTCGGATAAACCAACGGATAATAGACCACCAAAACTTGGCTCAGAAAGAGAGGTAGGCCTTCACTATAGGGTCTGCATGGTTTGTAACCCTCAAAACCCTACTCAAAACCCTCCTCATAAACTTGGCTGGCAATCCACTTTAGAAGTTTTGTGCTGGTCCCAATGTCCTTCTCCGTCACCGCTCTCCTTATCTTGTCAATGCGTCCATCATACTCTGCGGTAGATTGAGGCACTCTAAAAGTGGCCCCAAACTGGAGTGTCGCATAGTCTCCTCCGAGATAGGAGCTCTCCTATCCTATACTAGCACCATCCATAACCTCGGTTGCTCAATCAATTTCTTGTTCTTTAGTAACCCTCGGCGAAGTGTAGCAAGATACGCCGTATAGGACTCACGGACTACATAAGGGGCATACTTGCGCTCTTGCTGTGTGGTCTATCACAGTCCGTGTCTGTCTATTTCCTCATCCAATCCTGGCACCTTATCTAACCTTGAGTCGTTCAATTTGGACTCCTCATTAAATTACAACATCAACTTGCCCTGTCCCTTGGGCTCTAACCCCTGGTCGTATATCTCCTTCATCCCTACGACACACCATTTGGGGTCCGTTGGAGGTTATGACTGGACTTCCTCCTGTTGTGTCTAGGAGGTGCTCTCAAATTCCGAATCTGACCCTGACTGTGTGGGGGTCATCTGTGGCAGGCTGTTATCAGACCCATCTCTATTACCCTGTTGGTCCTCCTCTTCAGACTAGGAAAAACTTTTGACTTCCATGGGAGTCTGCGCTATACGTGCTGGGGTCTGAGGTATATTAGCTTCGGAGTCTATTCTGACCCTGTGAACCTCTAGAGACCCCTTAGATCTCTCAGCCTCGGAGGATTTGTCAAGCAACCTCTATTGAAATATTTGAAATGCTCGTTTATCTTTTGGAGGCATTGTATCTGCAAAACAACCATATAACATGTAATCTTCAAGATGTTTGACCAATAAATGATCACAAAGCAAAGAACAAGAAACACAATAATGTAAACATAGAAACAAAACAAAACAGAAGGAAAGTTTTTGATGCAATTGCAGGTTTCAGGTACGAGTATAGTTACGACTCGTGGGGCATCCCACGAGTTATACACTAGCCTCTATTGAAATGTTTGAATTGCTCGTTTATCTTTTGGAGGCATTGTATCTGTAAAACAACCATATAACAACATGTGAGCTGCAAGATGTTTGACCAATCGATGATCAAAAAGAAAAGAACAAGAAACACAACCACGTAAACATAGAAACAAAACAAAACAGAAGGAAAATTTCTGATGCATTTGCAGGTTTTCTAGTACGAGTACAGTTACCAATCGTAGAGCATCCCACGAGTCGTACACTGGACTCGTAGTATCAAGATTTCTTACAAAAATGCAGTTTGAAATCAGAGACGAGGGGCAGCTATGACTCATATGGGAGTCTACGAGTCATAGGCTAGGATCGTACTTATTTCCAGAGACATTTTTAAGAATTCAGTCAAGATAACAAAACCCTCACTACAATTCGTAATGGGTATTACGAGTCATTTGTGGGTCTCATATGAGAAACATGAAGAAACCAAGGGTAACTAATGCTTGCTACGAGAGCCCATACAACTCGTAGAGAAGCCTATGAGTCATAGGAGGACCTCGTAGCTGAAAACAGAAGACACCAGTAGTGTCTAACATTTTCCCACAACAAGCTCAACCAAGACAAACAAACTTAGGAATTGGCAATTAAAAGAGCAATAAGATATATTTAACATATAGATAGCCTCAAAATAACATCGGAAAGTTACAAAAATCATTATCCCTAAGAATCGAAGTAAGCTCCTTATTACATCGATCAAAACCAAGGGCTTTTTCATATCCAACTAATAATTTGATCAACAAAACATTCCATTGAAATGCAAGAGTAATTCAAACACTCTCAATGAAGTCCAACATGCTATGGAATATAAAACAACCCACACCTCCTAAAATCCAATTTCAAAGACAATCCTCATACTGGTGGGGCAACAATTAAACACTAACTTCTATGGACCAATAATTTTCACAATTATAACTACCCATTCAAGGATTTTAATAAAGGTTTGATTCAAAGAAAAATATTTTAAAACATACAAACCCTAGGTTTCATGTCTAGTCTCCACATCACCACATGGGTATGAGTAGTCGTGGTTAAAACAAGCATAAGATCATACCAAGAATGAATTCACCATAATAGTGCATTAAATTTAACCACGAAGCTTACCAAGCAATAGAAGAAATTAATCAAGGCAAAGGAGATCGAAAACCAAGCCAAAACCCTTGAAAATAGTGACCTCGCCGAAATTATTGCTGGAAAATGATGTGGGTAGTCGGGATTTTAGTCGGAAAAAAGTGAATGGGGGAGAGGGATAGAGGGTTTCCGTCGATATTAGGGTTGGGGAAATGAAAATTTGGGGTCAAATTTTGTAACATCCCATAAAATTATAAAAACGCCCCTAAAATACATTGTATGCACAATATGTCTTCCCAAACTCTGATGGAAAATCGGAGACCAAATTTGCGATCAATGCGAAAAATTGAGTCAGCAAATGGTCTCGACTCATCTTTAACGCGAAAAAATGCGATCTAATTTTTCAAAAAAGAGCCTACAATAGTGAGGTTTCTGCGCCCCTCCCACGACGTAGAGTAGACGAGGAACCACACTTGTGATTTTTTGAAAATTTATGAAAACTGACGAAATCGAAAAAAAGTGCTTTTTTGCACTAGTGCGCGTCGCACACAAGTGCATGGGGATGCAGTTTTTTTATTTTAATTTGGGAAGGGCAATTTTATCCTTTCCAACATATTTTTATATCCTCAGGTCAGTTTTCAAATGTATATTTGTATGAAAAGGGTTTTAAACCCATTTTTTTCAAGGTTTTACGCTAAGTTAGAAAGAAGAAGTGGAGAGAAAGAGTAAGGGTTCCAAGAATCTTTCAAATTTCTTGAAGAAATCTTCATACCTATGTATGTAAAGGCTACCCAAAAGCATGAGATTGATCTCCCATGTGCCAATATAGAGTTAGGATGAGGAAATCATACATAGAAAATCTTGAATCACGTTTTCTTGAAATTTCTTGGATGTTAGTATTAAATTCTTGGATAGTATCTGGAATTCTTGTTTTAACTCTTTAAACTATATTTTTACATCCAATTTTGATGTTCATCATGTTTAATTTTTACTGTATATTTTCAATACTATGTGATTGTGACTTGATCCTTAAAATTACTCTCTATAAAGATTTGAATGATGAACATAGGGGGATGTTTAGAGCCTTGAATGTTTGAAAGTGATGCTTGATTGAGTCTGATTCCTGAGGTGAGTGTGTTGATGACTGTGATAGCTGAAATTATTGTTAATAGAGTTGAATGGATATAATTCCCTTAGATTGGATAGATAATCTTGCCCGTAGAGGTTGGGTGATGAGAGTTCTTGATGGATTGATGGACTTATGAGTATGTTGAGTCCTGGGAGGAGTATTAGCACCGAAATGCATAATAGTGAGTCTCACTCAAACCCATTAACTACGTGGCCAGAGTATGATAGGATTGGACCATGAAAGCAGATGTTTCCTTTGTCCCGAAAGGGGACGTGATAAACTTTTGGATACACTGACAGACCCGTCCTTTACCCCGGCAAGGTACTGGACGGATATGCCAACGATATCACTTCATTGTATCACTACTATCTCATAGGTAGTGGTTGTCGGTTATAGAAATTTCCAAATAGGTTTCACGATGACAGAACTTTGATGTGATGTGCATGTTTGATGCTTGATAGCTAGTGAGGTGATAGAGTCATGTCCTTTATATCTGAGGTGAGGCTGAGTGATGGATGGGTGATGATTAAAATACTTCCTTTGTCTTTAGACTGTTTTACATAGAGTACATTCCATGTACTAACACACCTTTGGCGCTGCATTATTTTATGATGCAATTTTATAGACCGAGGACTTCAACAGCCCGATCGTTGAGGTTCAGAGCTCTACATTCCTGACAGTGGCGAGTCCTCCCCAGTATTCGAAGGATATTTATTTTATTGTTGGATAGTCCTATTTACTTGATGTTTGGTAGACATGGCCTGTCATGGTACCGTTTCAGACTATAGTATAAAGGCTTCACAGACATAGATGTTGATGTTGATGTTGGGGGTTCTTTAACCTCTTTCTCTCCTTCCTTACATTTGAGATTTCTGTTATCTATTCCATTTCCTTATGATAGACAGATGATTGATAGTATGAGACCACTGATAGGATAGCATTTATTATCATTATATCAATTATATTTTGCTGAAGAATTGACTGAATGATTACAAAGAGACTGAGTTGTCCGTTTGGGGCCTGGCAATAGTCTCCGAGTGCTAGTCACGTCTAGGGTACCCTCCCAAGGCATGACAAACTTGGAATCAGAGCCCAAAGTTCGAGTGTGCTGGGGAGTCTATGAAGTCGTGTCAGGTAGAGGCTATAGGACATTAGGAAGTGTTACCCTTCTTCTATGATCTGAAATTGTGCTATGAGTTAACTTCTGAAATCCTACTTTTAACTCGTGCGTTTTACGCTTATAGAAAATGCCCCCTAAGAGAACTGCCGCTTGAGAGATAATCCATCGGGGTCAAGATTGGTCTCTGATAATACCCCAGCTACCATAGCTGAGAACACCCAATCGAAGGTTCCGGTTCAGATTGAGACCAGGAGATAGGGACGCCCCGCTAGGACTATTGAGGTCCCTCAGGCGCCAACTGCGCAGCCCCAGCCAGCTCCTACTACTAAGGTTAAATCCAGGGGAGCCATCACCATGCTGACTCAGTTAGTAGCCTCCCAGGGAAATATCCATGGTTCTCCGGCTCCTAGTTCTAGCTCACAGGAACCCTCAGCTGCAACCCAGCTCAAGGACTTCTTGAGGATGAACCCGCTAGTGTACACACGGTCGAAGGTGGAGGAGGACCCGCAGAACTTCATCGATAAGATTTACAAGGTTCTGAGGGCTATGCATGCGACCGAGATTAAGGGAGTTGAGCTTGCGTCCTATCAGCTGAAGGATGTGGCTAATGTGTGGTACACTTAGTGGGAAGGGAGTAGAAGGGAGGTTGCGGAGCCTGCAACATGGGAGGAGTTTGAATCCACCTTCCTTGATCACTTCTTTCCTCAGGAGTTGAGGGAGGCGAAGGCGGATGAGTTTTGTGAATTTGAAGCAGGGAGGGATGACTGTGAAGGAGTATAGCCTTAAGTTCATCAAACTGTCAAGGTATGCTCCCGAGATGGTGAAAGATATGAGGCAGAGGATGAGGAGATTTTTGTGTGGCCTGGCTAGACATGTGTAGAGAGAGTGTAAAGTTGTGTTGCTGATTCCTGGCATGGATATCTCCAAACTTGTGTTGTGTGCCCGGCAAATGGAGGAACATAAGAGGAAGGATAGAGAGGAATACTTGAGAAGAAAGGCGAAGTCAGCGGGACATAAATCTAACCCACAGAGATAGACTAGAGGTGACAAATCTTATTTTCAGAAGAGATCATCACATCCCGCGCCATCTACAGCAAGGGCACCCGGGCAACCAACCAGGTATGATTAGAAATCTCAGGGTCATCAGACTTTCAGAACCACAAGCACCCAATCTCAAGCCAGTGTGACTCAAGGTATAAGGGGAAAGCCACCTTACAACAAGTATGGTGAGCTTTATCTGGGTGAGTGTCATGTGGGAAAAGATGTGTGTTATGCTTGCTGTCAGGCTGGTTATCTCAGTTGCGAGTGTCCGAAGAGGAGGTGAGGTGAGGGGAGCAGCAGAGCTTAGTCTTCGACAGCAACCCCAGTAGGTAATCAATAGAAGAGTACTACTACGGGTACAAGAGGCAGGACAAACCGCCTTTATGCTATGGGTAACTGATAGGACCAGGAGGTTGCAGCAGATGTTGTCATAGGTATGCTTCGTGTCTTTACTTATGTTTTCTATGCATTAATTGATCCAGGTGTCACGTTGTCTTTTGCGACCCCTTATGTGGCTAGTAAGTTTGGGGTCCTTTAGGAGTGTTTACATGAACCCTTATTCTGTCTCTACTCCTACTGGTGAGTTTATCTTAGCTGAGAGAGTTTACAAGGACTGTTTGGTGTCTGTTTTTCATAGAGACACTTTAGCTGATTTGATAGAGTGGACCTTTGAGGGTTATTCCAGAACCCCACCACTTGATTACTCACAAAACAAGCATCTTCATCAAAGAATGGATCTTCATGGATAAGAGCCTTAGGAGGTTGGTGAGTGACCGCTTTGACACTTGCTTGGTTTTGCTTCAAAACCAAGTCCATGCTTGTGCGACGTTGAGCAAGTTGCTCCATAATTTCTTCATTGACCTTCACTTGCTCATTGTTGGTGTTGACTACACAAAAAGTCTTCATCGCACCTCGCTCTCGTTGACCCCATGCTCTATTAGTTTTAACTACTTTCTCCATCCTTGCGGCTATCAATGCAAAAGGTTGGTCAAGAAACATGTCTCCCATGATTGTGTCAAGACAACCTTGAATATTCTCATCAAGTGCCCGATAGAAGATCTCAATCAAGGCATCACCAAAAATTTTGTGATCGGGGACCATCCTCAAACATTTGGTAAATCTCTCCCATATTGTGCTAATAGAGTCACCCGGCAATTGCGCAAAGTTGTTTATTTGATCCTTGAGCTTCAACTTCTTAGATATAGGGAAATATCTTTCAAGAAACACTCTCTGAAGCTCTGCCCAACTTGTTATGGTACCCGGAAGAAGCTCAAATAACCACACAGTTGCATTCCCAGTTAATGACAATGGGAACACTTGTAAACCAACGGCATCAAGAGAAAGATTTTGTGTCCCCATGAAACTCTCGCAAAACAAACACCACATTATCGAGATGACTGTGGGGATCCTCTAAAGTATCCCTCTGAATAATCCACAATTTTGGGAGCATTTGAAGTAATCCACTCGACACCAAGAACTTAGTGTTTGCTGGTAATAGAGGCGACACTATAGCACCAGTAGCTTCCATGGCCATAGGGTTCAAATGATATTGGTTCTATCATAAGCATTTTCGTTGAAGTCCCTAATTTGTGGCTGTTATCCCTCGGTGATGGATTCTCCTCTCTTCCCATATCCTCATTCATATTCATATCATCCTCAACTGCGATATCCTCATTCACTTTAGTCATTCTTCTAAAGAGTCTATGGATCTCCAAATTGATCGGAGCTAAGGGATTGTCATGGCTCCTTGTGTTGGGCATACAACCTAATACACCTGCAGTTAAATTCAAACAGCAAAAACAAAATAAAAGCAAAATACAAGAGAGTTTAGAAATTAACACTAGAACTAACTAATAGTGAAATCATGTCAAAACCTAACCGTATTCACCTGCAACGGCACCATAATTTCTGACCTGATGTTCACGCTCCAATAAGAAAACGGTCGTTGTCAACAATTAACCTAACCAAAAGGTAGGATCGAATCCACATGGAATATAGGGTTTGACTAAGAGATTTCGTTGTCATTCATTTCTAGCATCTATAACTAAATTCTCAAATGGGGGTTTCTGATTCAAGACAAAGAAAAATAAACATTATACTACGATGTCGGAAAACACTCAATCTTAGGGACAACTTGGGAATTGTGTTCCCCATGGTTTGTTGACTCGATTAACCGAGAAAACATAACTACAATTAGAGATTTGCATGCAGGAAGGTAATTAGGTTCTTCAAACCCTCTTGTGAAGGTGAAGGTCGAATTTCACCATGTCACTTGGTCGACAACCATGACGTGCCAAGTAGTCATTACCTATTGTCCCAATCAACCTCCTCTTGATCAGGTTTGGTTGACTAGACGAAAACACATCAATCGAATCCTATCATCTATTTCTCTTTTCCCATTTGTCACTACCTTGGTTGGGATCGTGATTGTAAGCAGGGTTTGGTATTGGCCACACCAAACAACAATCATAACGAAGAGAAATAGACAATACATGCAAAACTCCAATCATAGAAATGCACTAACCTAGGTCATCTCAAGTCAAATACCCATGGTTCCCACAACCCCAAGTTGTGGGTGTTTAGCTACTCATGGCTAAGGAGAAACCAATAAAAATGCAAATATAAGACATGATTGAGAATTTTACCCAAAGCAATGAAGATTAAAGAAACCACTAATTGCAAACCAAAAGCTTGACAGATTGATAATATGAACAAAGCAAGATTTGCAATCCCCGAAATTGGGTTTTCCAAGAGAAAATGTTAAGTTAAGCTAAAACCCTTAAAGTTTCCTTGAGATATCTTCAAAGATAATATTTCTCCTCCAATATCGAATCTCTCTAATAAAACCCTAACTTAAACTATTTATAGTGCTTACAAAATAACCCTAAAAATTATACAGAAAAGACAGCTGGCAGTTGGTACGCCTCGCAGGTAGGACTCGTAGGGTGACTTATGAGTCGTAATCGGGGTCTCGTATCAGGTTCTTGGCATCTTGAACTCAACTAGTACGACCCCCTGGTATGAGTCCTAGCTTGGGTTATGACTCGTACGCTCCTCTCGTATTCTAGGCCTTCATTTGTTTGATTCAAAGTTTGGGCTCTATGATTCCTGTTACGAGTACACCTATATGAGTCGTAGTGAGACTTACGACTCATAAGGTTGACCTCCACTTAGTAGATTTCTGATTTTTTTGGTCTCTTTTTCTTGCTATGATAGTACCCTACAACTCGTAGCTTGGGCTACGACTCATAGGTGAACTCATATGTCCTATGCTTCAGTAAAATCGTCAATTTTTCTCCAACATCGTGCCAACCTAACTTTTCTGCAAGAACAACACAAAAACCTAAAAAGTCGCATTAAAAACTCACAAAATTCCTTGTTTTAGGCATCAAATGTATTATATTTTGACAGCACATCATATCCTCAGAAAATCTCTAAGTCTGGTGGCAGCAATTGGCTCATGGGTAGTGCCATCGATATGGGCTAGGCCCGTTGGGTTGGCCCGGACTAACTCGGGATTTAGTAGGGCTACGCTAAGATTTTGGAAGCCCATTTAAGAAATGGGCTTTTTAGCCTGGCCCAAATAAGTCTGTTGATTTGTAGGGCTTGAACAATGTGGGTTGGGCCGACCCGTAGGCCAAAGTAAAAATAATTAAAAATAAAAATAATATGGAGTACTAAAAATAACAAGAGTTCAAATTCAAATTTCATTTAAAATTTTAAATATTAAAATTTAAATATAAATTATATTTCTATAATAATTAAATAATTAATATGTAATAGTAATACATACCATATAAAATTTCTAAATTTTCTAGAGTATCACTACTAGGCCTATTTATTCACCTCTTCACGAGGAACTCGTCACAACTCACAATAAGCCTTTAAGCAATTTACTTCTCTTAAATCCAAATAGTCAAATAATTTTTTATGGAATCACAATTCAATTTTATTTCCATTCAAGTTTCAAAGCACAATGAGTTTGCTTTCTTTCATTTTTCTGTACTTTACATATTTTTATTTTATTTTATTTTTACTATATTATTTTATTTTGTATTCAATGTCCACTCTCTATGTTTGATGTATTTGAACGCATAATTAAGTTCAAGATTTGAAATTTATAAATTCTCATAACAATCTAAAATTAATATTACAATGACAATTATGTTTATAGTCTAATATATTTTGTTTGTTAGTGAATTATTTGATATCAACCTGAATGCAGATATATTTATATTACAAATATAACATTTGATCAACAATAAATGTTTATACTTTATTGTTTATATTTTAAAATCTTAGATTTTTTTTAAATTGTTAATATAAAATTAAAGCAAGTCATTGACATTTAGTCATTTAATTGGTCTAATATTTTTTAATTATCTTTTTATTTATTTTACCACAGGAAGCTAGGGTAATTAATGGATGACACAAATAATATACGTGAAGATAGAGTGGAGGTAACTGAGTCTGTAGCACCAAAGAAAAAAAAATCAACAACATCAGATGTTTGGAAATGCTTCACAAGTATTGCTATAGGTGAAGATGGAATTGAAAGAGCAAAATGTGATGGTTGTAAAATTGTAATTTTCAAAATTGGTACAACTCCCAAAGGAACAAATTATGGGACATCACATTTACGTCGTCATAAGGAGGTATGTCCAATGCTTAAACTTCATGATTTAGATCATATGTTCATTAATCAAGAAGGTAAATTGTAGTCTAGGAAAATTGATCAACAAATACAACGTGAAAAACTTGCTGAAGCTATAATTAAGCATAATTTGTCGTATTCTTTTGTTGAATATGATGGGATTAGAGATTGGATAAATTATATAAATCCAGATATTGTGATGTCTTGTAGAAGCACAGAAGTTACTGATACAAGAAAAGTGTATACTAGAGAGAAGGAGAAATTGAAACAAGAATTGGCTAAAGTTTCTAATAGGGTATGTTTGCCTTCTGATTGTTAGACATCATCTACTTCTGAGGAATATATTTGTTTAACAGTTCAATTTGTTTATGAAAATTGGAGACTGAATTGTAGGATTTTAATTTCTTTTCGTATGTATCCTCCTCACACTGGAGTTGAAATGGTTGTTGTTATATATGATTGCTTGAAAGAATGCAATATAGATAAGAAGGTATTTTATATTACATTGGATAATGCAACTGCCAATGATAACTTGCAAAATATCTTAAAAGGGCATCTTAATTTGCAAAATAGTTTGATATGTGATAATGAGTTCTTTCATGTGCGTTGTTCTGCTCATATTTTGAATTTAATTGTTCAAGAAGGTTTAAAGGCAGCTAATGATTGCTTATTTGCAATTAGAGAAAGTGTTGAGCATGCTAGAGGATCAGATGGGAGATTGCTAAAATTTGAGCAATGTGTGAAGCAAGCTGGAATTCAAACTAATCTTGGTTTATGTTTAGGTATGTCAACTCGATGGAACTCAACATATTTGATGCTTGAAAGTGCTCTCCCATATGAAAAGGTTTTTTCTAGTCAACATTTACATGACAGAAATTATGTTTACTGTCCTATATTTGATCAATGGAGAAGGGCTAAAAAAATATGTGAAGTCTTGGAGCCATTTCATGAGATAACAAATTTAATTTCTGGTTCAAGTTATCCAACCTCTAACTTGTATTTTATGCAAATTTGGAGGATTGAATGCATACTCAAAGAGAAGTTAAATAATGAAGATAGAGTTATTAAGGTTACGGCTTCAAAGATGCATGAAAATTTTGAAAAATATTGGAAGCAATATAGTGTAGTACTTGCATTTGGAGCAATTCTTGATCTCCGTATGAAGCTACAATTTTTAAGTTTTTGTTACTTTAAGTTGGATTCTATTTCGGCACAAAAGAAGGTCACACATGTAAAGAATAAATTATATGAGCTTTTTGAACATTATGCAAACAAGCAAAATGTTGTTAGTGCTCCTTCTGCTACTCAGATAACATCAAGTGAAGATAAGAGAAAAACCAAAGCATTTAAAGTATTCAGTGTAAGTAATTTTTCTTATGTAAAGAATTGAATATATTTCTACAATATCAAATATTTTTTTATATATTATTATTATTGTTGCATGTATTAATTATTTTCATGTTTTTAACTTCATAGGAATTTAAAGCATTTGAGAACCAAACTTCTTCCAGCGACGTAAAGTCAAAATTAGATCTTTACTTAGAAGAATCAAACCTTGATTATGAAAAGTTTCAAGATATGGATGTTATCATGTATTGGGAAGATTATTCTAAGAAATATCCTGAACTTTCAATAATGGCCCGTGATATACTTAGTATTCCTATTACTACTGTTTCATCAGAATCATCATTCAACATTGGAGGACGTGTTCTCACCAAATATAGAAGTTACATCAATCATGAGAATGTTCAAACACTTGTTACTACTCGAAATTGGTTGCATGATTTTTCTCAAATTGGTAATATTTTTGTGTATACATTTAAATCTTATAGTTCTTAAATTTAGATATTTTTTAATATTTAACAAATTGATATTGCATATAAATTGTAGATGCAAATGAAGACGTTCCAACATTGCCGCAAGATAATTCAAGTGTACTTGATGAAGACTACGTGTTGGTGTTGGATGCATCATAAGTTTCATGAATTTTTTGAATTTATTTTTTCACTTTTTAATAGATTGAATATTGCATATTTTTGTTTATCATTGTGATCATTGAAAAATAATTAGATTAGCATTTTCATTAAGCTAGTTATATTTTTACTTGAGGTCAAACTACATAAGTATTATAAAGATTATTATATTTGTGAATTTGGTTACAAATAGTAACACCAATATCATGTAATATTGTCTTGTTGAAATTTATGTTAATATTTTTAAATTATAATTTAATTTTAAAAAAATTTAAAAAATACACTTTTAAAAAAAGTGGGCCAACACAAGGCCCGCGGCCCATAC
>JAPFFP010000089.1:6775910-6789293 GCA_026153255.1 Solanum medicagineum
AGGATTATGATAAAGGGGCCTAATCATATGAAGTGTTGAATCAATGAAAATTTTCTTGGACTCTAGTGAATCCTTGCATGTTATTACATAAATTAAGGTGTTTACCAATTGAATACTTGGAATAATTGTTCATATCTCATTCACATGGAAGCATAGCATTTAACTTAGTATTTTTGTAGCTGTTGATTGAACTTTGCAAAGTATGAGTTTATTGTATGATTAGTTTAAAATATATTAAACTTTATATTCGATCGACTCTCATTTTCATATACGTTATTGGGAAAAAATCATATATTTTACAACTAGAAATAA
Organism: Solanum medicagineum; assembly: GCA_026153255.1. Classification (NCBI taxonomy): domain Eukaryota; kingdom Viridiplantae; phylum Streptophyta; class Magnoliopsida; order Solanales; family Solanaceae; genus Solanum; species Solanum medicagineum. Next base: position 6,776,223 of record JAPFFP010000089.1, read on the forward strand.
AAATGCATGCTCGTTATGAACATATATATTAGAAGTACTTTAATATATGCTAAAATCCATACTCTCTAATGATTTAAAATTTTAAATTATAGTTAAAAACAAATCATAAAGAAATTAAATTCCATGTTAATAAAATGTATTTCCAAGTACATGGATAAATAGAAAAAGTAAACGCATGCCTGATGTAATGAAAGAAACCAATCGATATAGTGGAATTTGATCAATCAAAATTTCTATGCAATATTAATACGTTACTATAAATGAAGCTTTCCCATCACGAATCAAAAGAAAATTTATATTATAGAACATGATTTTTCTTTTCAATCATATTCATATGAAAACATTACTAAATATATATATATTAATTATTATAACTATGTATAAATATTATAATTTTTTATTAAAGAAAGTTCTATCCATCCTAACTAGCTACACCTCTAAAAATATTTTTATTTCATCTTTATCAACATCTATAAATACTTCTTACATTATGGATCTATCTCCATATTCTCAAATTAAAGAAGTACCACCAATAGAAACTTTCCAAATGGGGAACGTATAGTACTCAATCTATCTCAATTTTATGATGATCTTTCTAAGTTAATCCTAAAAAACAAATAATGAAATAGTTTTATTAATATTTTGTCCATATTAGATCTATCTTATTTGATAAAAAATTATAAAAATATATTCTTTATAAAAAGTAATTTTGAAATGTACTAAAATTTTCTAATATTTATAAAATTATGTGCTCAATCAAATTATATGCAACGATCCAAATTCGCTTGTGATATTTATTTTTTTTGGGTTTAAGCCCGCAAAATTTTAAAATGAGGCACTAGTAGATAAGTGTTTATCGATGCGTAGGACTTCTCATCTCAAAATGAATTTTTACATACACTCCCTCTATGAACTTAGCATTCTCGCTTAGGTTTGTCCATCCTCACGGGGATTCATCTAAATTCAGTTAAACTCTAGCCTACGTCGACGAAGCTGACACAAAATGATTCTGATACCATCTTTTGGACCTAGGCTCACATTTCTTTAAAATGTGTCATTAGTAGATGAGACATGTTATTTATAAACTTAATATCTTTTTTCTATTTTGTCGATATAAGACTTCTTATTATATTATATCACATAAATTAAAATGAGGGATTATATTATTGACTGTGGTTGTCCTAGTCCAGTTGTCCCTTTGTCTAGAGAAAAGTATTAGGCAAAAAACTGAACCATCAATCTCACTCACATTTATAAAATTTAAATTAAAAAAAAAAATTAAAAATGACCCCCCACCTTTCCTTAACAAACAAAATAATTAAATTAATTATGTGAAATGTATCTCTAAGTTCTTATTTGACAAAACCTATTAAATTTTACTAAGTTGAAAGTCATCGATCAGGAATTCAAGTCAAAGAAGACTGGAAAAATATTAATTTTTCCATTTAATTTGATTGTGTTATTTTAATTTGACATATAATTTACAAAATAATCCCTGGATAGATATATGATCTACTTTATTTATAAATTCTATCTACGTGAATTTATTCAAATTCAATTTTACCTTCCTATTTGTTACCCCTTCTTAGTCTTTTTCTTAAATCAAATTACTAATATGATCTTCTTCCGATAAATATTTCACATTCGCCTTTATGATAAATGAGACTTACGTTTCAAAATTTATATAACTCGCGTTTTATATTTTGAAACTTACATCTCATCCCATGCTATATAAAACATCTCTATTTTGAACGAACATTTCATTTTCACTTGTATAAATTTCAAAGAAGCATAATGACACTTGATCAGGAAATGAATTATTAATTTCAAAAAAAAAACAAAATCGACATCGACTTTTTTAGATAGAGAGAAATGAATAAGTTAAAAAAAGAGCTCCATCATTTTTCAAATTAATTTAAATATATAATAAAAACGTACAAAAGATATTGTAAATTATTGTTATTTGGACAAGTTCCTACTTAATTCATTGTGAAAATGTCCCAAGAATAGTGTAAATTGGTCTCCTTGTCATAAGGGTATAGACAATAAATGTCATTGTAAGTGTAAATATTATTTATTATAATCTATATTTTATTAATATTGTTTATTATAATATATATTTATTAATATTTAATTTTCACAGTGATGATGGAAGCCACCTTCAAGATTTTGCGACTTAAATGGGAATCAGAATTGAAAATGAAAGGGTAAATAACAGTAAATAGTGTCTGGATTAAATTTATGTGGTATAATTTAATTTTTATAAAAAAAAAAAATTAACATATTTTCATATAGTTATAAAGATATTTTTCATTTAGTGTAATATATATGAGGAGTTTTAAGTTAGATTAATTTGAATGTGAAAATATATCAATTTTTTAAACAGATTAATTAAGAATAATATCACGTAAATTAAATTGGACGCAATATTTTTTTAGTCATTTTATGTGTGTGTGTTTTTGTTGTTGCTCCTTTCTAGAAAAGATTGAAATTATTTATATTTTAAAAATTTCTTAATTTTGAACTTTTTTTATTCTCCATAATATTCTTTTATAATTATAAAAATGTCATGAAACATTTAGCAGAAGCTAAAATATGTCATTAAAAATAAGAACATGTCATAGAAATTTATTATTTAATTTCATCTGTTTTTCTATTTGTCAATCATCAAAATTTTTCTTGATTTAATAAAAATAATAACAACAACAACAACAACATATTCAGTTAAATCCCACAAGTGGAGATTTAATAAAAATAATCTTAAATATAAAAATATATTTTAGTTTTAAACTATTTAGAAAGATAAATAAATCGTATAAATTAGAAGAGAGGGAATAATATTCACTATAAATTCAAGGTTGTGACTTTTCCCTATGTGACAAATAACAACTAATTCTCAGAAAGAAAATCAGTATTGAAAAGGAAAGGAGCAATTAATAATAGTATTTCCTACATTTGATTTCTATTTATTCTTTTTCATGTTATTTAAGATATATTATACATTACAAGTCTTAAAAATAATCTAATATGTATTAAAAATAAATTAAACATTACAAGTCTTAAAAATAATTTAATATGTATTAAAAATAAATTAAACTTTGCGCCTAATAAAGTATCCATAAATGAAATATCCCATAATCAAAAGGAGGGAAAAGGTCAAATCAATAATAGATAGACGTGGCATATTCGATTTGGATCATATAATACTCCAAATGAATTTCAAATGAAGAACAATCACTATCTAATCAAAGGCTAAGACAAAGTCTAAACTTGCATTTAATATTTAAAAATGATCAATTTTGAATTTATATCTTTCTTTTGAGAGTAGAATTTACATTTTCAAATAAGAGTTTTTGAAAGGCGGATTATTGTAGGAGTTATGAGAGATAACAATTTGTATATTTTTCTAACAATTTTTACTTTAAATAACTTTTATTTGGGTAATTTTAGTAGCTCAGTTAGTTGTCTATCTGAACTCTCACCTTGTTGATTATGGTTCAATTCCCTACATTGTAATCCCCTCTCTATTTCCCCTTCCCTTACCCCTTTTTTTTTAAAAAAAAAAAATAACTTCTATTTAAGTTGATAGTCTATCAAAAATAGTCTCTATCTAGAAAAAATAAGAGTAAAATCTGGGTACGTATCTTATTTGTCTCATATATTACACTTGTTATTTTCTTTTAAAGAGATTTTCTTCAGAATAACAGACGAAAAATAAGACCCCTCATTCTGCAGATCTAGATAGGAGAAAGTTGAGAAAAATAAAAATAATGATCCAAAATTAATTGATAAGCCTACAAAATTAAAAATGTCATATTTAAAGATGTGATCGTGTTTAGAAGATGAATAAATAACAGAATGTCATCATATTTTTGGTGGAAAAGACATGGTACTAGTCCCATCTTCTCTCTAATCCACCTTATTAGTAGTATTATTATCTAATAATCACGATTTTTGTTTGTCACTGTGCATGTTTTTTCTTTGTACGTTGCTTCATATGTTTTATAATTTATTATCACATTTTTCTTGCAATTCTATTTTGAATAACTTCTTATGCAAATGAATCGAGAATTTATCAAAAATAATTTTTTATTTTATAAAAAATAAAATTTGCATATATATTATTCTCTCCAAATTTCACTTATTATCGTAACCCCAACCTTGTAACAAACAAAAAATTAAAGACCCCTCATCCTATACATCTAGATGGGAGTAAGTTGACATGAACAGGAAAATGATCGAGCATTATTAAATGATATACACATATAAAAATTAAAATGTTGCATGAAATGTGGGGCACTTTTTAAAAAAAAATACATAAAAAATATATCTCGACATTTCCAAAAGAAGAAGAGGGAAATCTCCTGGTGAGCTTTTGTGTTTATTTATCTATTTATAACAACAACAAAGAAAGTGAATAAAAATTAAATTAAAAAACAAATTTATATGCTACTGATAGGATATCATATCATAGTTGTTTCTTATTTATTATTTAAAAACAGTTTAATTTTATAGGATATTGATGGAGTATCAATATACCTTGGAGTATCAGTGAGGATTACCCTATCGGTATAATACCAATATACTGACGAAGTGTCACAAATAATATATTTTCTACTGATTTAAAGTTTAACAAATAAGATATGACTTTACAACTAATTTTCTATTAATTATTTTTTATTTTTATTTTTTTTAAAAAGAACTCAATCCTTTATAAATAATACCAATAAGGTATCAATATATCGATGGAGTATATAAAACTTGTATGGTATTAATATATCGATAAAGTATTACAAAGGATTAATTTGTAGCAGTTATGCGATGCTAACGTTATGAGAAAAATTAAAAAAAAATAGATAAAAAGGTAAATAATTTAGATCATAAATTTATTAAGAATAAATAATTTCGATTGGATCGATCTAATTAATAAATAATTTCACAATTAGCTTTTTCATTACTACTTTTCTTTCGTGTGGTTGGCATGATAGGAACACGTCCTAGCAATTTGTTTCTCTTATTTTCCATTTGACAATCATCAAAATCTTTCTTGATTTAGTAAAATTAATATTAAATATAACAATATATTTATGTTTAAATTGCTTTAAAAAAAATTAATCATATGAAATTAAAAGAGAGGGAGTAATATTCACTATAATTCAAGATTGTGACTTTTCCCTATGTGACAAATGACAACTAATTCTTAGAAAGAAAATCAATATTGAAAAGGAAAGGAACAATTAATAATAGTATCTCCTACATTTGATTTGTACGATATTTTTTTTTCATATTATTTAAAATATATTTTACATTACTAGTTTTAAAAATAATTTTAATATGTTTTAAAAAAAATTAAATTCTGCCCTAATAAAGTATCTATAATGAAATATCTGATAATTAGATACAAAATATTACATAATTTTTGATTTTTGACAAAAATATAGAGATCGGAAATTAAAGTAGGCAGTAAATAAGTAACTGAATGTTACTACACATCAGGTCGAACAGGTAGGTGAGCTAGCCCTTTGCTTTATTAGTAGTAGTATTTAGTTATTGCATAGTTTCTTATTTTTTAATATGTTTTAATAACTATTACTTTATTTGCTTTATATATTTTTCTTACAAATCTACTTTGAATAAGTTCTTTTTTAAATTAATAGTCTATAAAAATAATCTTTACCTGGCAAAAATAGGAGTAAATATCTAGTATATTAAATTCTTTGTTGTTACTTTTCTTAAAGAGAGATCCGCCGCCGCAACAAAATGAAAAAAAAGATTAATAAAAAATGATTAAGAATTAATTGGTACACCTACAAATACCATATAAAAGATGAATCGTGGTAAATAGCATAGTGTTTGTCATATTTTTTTCATGGAAAAATCAGGGTATTAGTTTTATTTTTTCGTGAAAGCACCTTTTTCTTTTTGATTTTTCAAGATATTCTCATAGTCGAGAGTCATGAGACTAATCTTTCGTTCTATGGGCGGTGGAAAATTGGCCAAACAGTTTTTTTGCAACAAACGAAAAATTAAAGACCCCTTATTCAGTTGACAAGAACAGAAAAATTATTCAGGATTAAATGATATACACCTATATAAAAACTAACATGTTGCATGAATGGTGGCACACTTTTTTTTTAATTAAAAATATATCTCCATATTTCCAAAAGAAGAAGAGGGGAATCTCCTTGGTGAACATTTTTGTTTATATTTATTATTTTATAACACTAAACAACAAAGAAAAAGAATAAAAATTAAATAAAAGGACAAATTTATGTATCTACGAACAAGTCTCAAACATTATTTCATCTCATCAAAAGCTAGCTCTTCTTGAAACTAAACTCCAAATTCTTCAAGAAATTAAATCCAGAATTCACCAAGGAAAAAAAAAAGAGATAGAGAGAAACAGAACAATTTATACAAACTTGTACATCGCGGTCCTGATAATTATATCTGAACTCAGTATTTTCAACACGAGAGTGATTAATTAATCCTAGGATGAATTCATTAGAAGTTCTTCTAATAATTCAACTCCCAAGTCTTCAAAAACAAGAAGATTTTCCACATTTTTATTGTTGTTCTTCTTTCTTCTACTTCTCTTGTGCTTGACTCTTCTAGTTTTATGAGTAGCTTTAAGAACAGCAGCTGGAGATAATCCATCTTTACAAGAATACTCAATTTTTTCAAGTGATTTTTTGACTTGTTCAATTGGAAAATTGAGTAGAGACCAAGAACCTCTCATGGATAATGCAGCTTGATCATAAGCTAAAGCAGCTTCTTCAGCAGTATCGAATGTTCCTAACCAAACCCTAATTCCGTTACGAGTTGAATCCCTAATTTCTGATGCATATTTACCCCATGGCCTTTTCCTAACTCCAATATAATGTTTTTCTTCTTGTTTTTTCTCTTGGGATGTTACCTCTTCTTGATCATGACGACTATTTTGTCCACTAGCTTTTGATGTTGTCGTTGTTGTTGTTGTTGTGTTTGAGGATTCTACAACTACTTCTTGATGATCATTTTCACATGGTATATTAATTATTGGTGAATCTTGATGATCATATTCTTCAACAAATGGATCATTGAAGAAAAGATCATCACTATTCCATGGTGTTGGTGGTGGTGATTCATTTTGAAAGAAGAAACAATTGGAATGTGCAAATGAAGTGTCAATCTCTAGTGGGATTGAGTTGCTTGACATCTTTAAATTCTTGGTGTTTTTTTTGGTTGTCAAGTGAGTCTCAAAGTTGTTGAGTAGCTTAGACTATTTATATATGGAGAGAGCACTATTGGATGAGGAAAGAGAAATGGTGTTGGAGTTGGACCACCTCAAAAAACAATTAAATCTTAAATCGTTAATCTGTCACTAAATAGTTCATGTTACAGTAAATTTTATTGGTCACTAATTTCTAGCGGATTGGATGAGAAATAGAGAATTACAAAATTTGGTTTAGAATGATAATCCCTTGCTGATTACGAGTTATCGCAATAATAATATATTATTGTTGTACATGTATAAAATTTAAGGGAAGAAAAAGAGAAATATTTATGATATGTTATTACGAAAGGATTGTTACAATAACAATCTCAGTGACTTTGTATTGCGATTTCTATTTTTCTTCCTATTTTTCTTTCTCTTATCCTCAAATTTTATTTATTTATTTATGAAAAAGGTGTTGTTATAATTGTTAGTACTTGAAATATGCCGTGCATGACGTACATCCATAACAATTATTAGATTTTATATTAAATATATCATCAAAGTGTAAAAGATGAACTTCAAAAAATTATTAAAAATGTATTATTATTATTATTATTATTATTATTAATTTAAGAGCCAATTAAGTATGCCTTTGTCTCACTTGGAAATTTTTTATACAGATGGTGGGATATATTTGACAATTTTCTTCTCAAGATATTTTCACCTTTTTTCAGAGTTGATCCAATCCCACCCTATTTTTTTTATACTTATAAAAGAACAAATGACATACTATTGAACATGGGTGGTGTCTTATTCGTTAAAGGAAATATGTATTAAAAAAATTAGTTTATAGGGTGAGGTGTAGGTCGTGTGTGAACCCTAGGAGAAAGACTAGACTTACACCTTGGCCAAATTTTGATGTCAAATATGCACCAATTGTCATGTGCTTGAGACAAGTGGCAATGGTTCCTTAGCCATCATCAAGAAACTTTTTTCCCATCCAACATTTGATGTCCTCATTGGAGTTCGTTAATTCAGATTTACATTGCGTAGGACTTATTTTGACGAGGCATAGGACTCGAATTCAAAATCTTTGGTTAAGAGAAAAACAGCCCTATTCGTCGCGTAGGATTCTGCTAGTATAGATTCAGGTCACATAAAGTCTATTTAGGAAAAGCGTTTTCTATCAATGATTTTTTTATACTCAGAACTCGAACCAGATATATGTGATTAAAGGGTGAATAGCTCCATTCACTGCGTCACATCCTTTTGTGGTATCATCTATAAATTTTGAAGTCCCATGAAATGATTTTATATTAAACAGAATTGAAATTTAAATTTTACAAATTTCAAATCATAGAATAATAGTAAACATTATTATTTGAGTAGTTGAGTTCTAAAGTTAATTTGTATAGTAATTTGATAGAGATTTTTCTAAAAATATATATATAATTTGAATTAATATTATTAAATTTGATGGAACGCACATATAAATTTTTAGTCCCACCTTGATAACTGTCACGTGCTTAAAACAAGTGGCAGTGGTTCCTCAGCCATAGTCAAGAAATTCAAAATCTTCATGAAATGAATTCAAATAAAAAACAGAGTTAGGGTTTGAATTGTATAAGTTTTTGATTTTAGGATAACGATAATAAATATAAGTATTGACTATAAGATTTAACTTTTATGTATGTTATTTAATTCAATTTTTTAATATAAACAACGTTTATTGAAAATTAAATTTTGCATTCGATCAATTTTTTGTTCAGAGAGCAAAAAGGTCTCCGTCTATCGCAAAATATTTGGTGAGCACAATGAATATGAGCTTCTCAAGAACCTAATCCCAAGTCAAGATCAATATAGAATAAAAAGCAACGATTCATATTGAATTTGATTGATATGTATATAATTTTTTGATCTAAATTAAAATTATTAAAATCGAAATATGTAATTTTTCGATCCTACTTTTGATTTTATAGATAGTAGCTTCAGATCCCAATAGCCTTTCACGAGGTGCCTAGCATTCTTTATAGCCGTTACGAAAGCTCCCGAAGAGAAAGAGGTCTTTGCTGCTTGACTGCATGAACCAGGTCCAGGTCTTGCTTTTGGCATTCCCGCTGTTGACGTCCCATCGAGTTAGCTAGTTAAGCGTGAAAGGGATTTAGGAATGAATAGCAGAAAAAGTCCTTGCTAGGAATTCCGGGTAACTTTTTGTATTACCTTGAATCCAAATTTCTTCAATTTAAAAAATGGTGTCAAATCAATTGTGTCAAAATTTTCTACGCAAGATTGTGAGATTGCTAAATGTGCAAGAAAACAAAGTGCAGCCTTTAGTTTGACCAAAGAAAAAAAATTAAATTATATGTACGGACGATATAAAGTTAAATTAAGCATTTAATAGAAACTTAATTAATTTTTATGTTATCAAGTAATTTCTACTAGTAATTGTAGATAATTTGAGTTAATATTAAAATAATTTTAATCATTTATGAAAAATTATTTATTGTTATCTGAATAATTTGATATTACTCATAATTAATTTCTATGGATAATATAATGAGTTTAATCTCTTATAGGAGACACATTAATTGTATGAAAATGAACATGTCCATTTCACACTTAATCCATTAGGGGTTAAGATTAGAGGCGGATGCAATATTATGAAGTTAAATTTATTTCGATTGGAATTTTTGACGCGAAATATAAATTTATAAATAAATAATATTTAATATTTTCTTAGTAAAAATGGGGAAAAAATAAAAATTGTACACCCATCATATCGAGGCTATCTTTGGAAAGTAACAAAAAAATTGCTTCTCACTGAATGTTATTTTTCCGTTTCAAATTAATTGAATTTTTGAGATTTTTTTAAATGTTTATAATATTTGAATTGCTCAAAGTTTAAGGTGAATGTTTAAAACTTCTTTTATATTTACTTTTTCATTTATTAAATTTTTATATTTTTTATGATTTCACAGAGGACAATAGTGAAAAGTATAGTATAAATTTTATTTTTAAATATTTTTTTAATATATATGCATTATCTCAGAAATTCAATTAAAATAAGACAGAGGGAGTAATTAATTAAAGAAAACTCTTTCACCTTGATCTCGTATTCTGGAAAGAGTAACACGTTTCTTTTTGATATATACATGTTATAGACGTATCAAAAGAGGTTTGAAGTGCGAAAAAAAAAGGTACTTTTTCGTTTGATTTTACTTGACCTTGATACCAAAAATAAATATTTTATTTTATTTGTAAAATTTATGCAAATCAAGAGAATTTTCTAGTGTTAAAAAATATATAATAGTGATCAAATTTAAAATTTTAAAACATCATTTATCATTAATAAGGTTATTAAAAAACATATTTGATTAAAAAAAATTTAAGTGGTGTGTCAAGTGAATATGGATCAAGTAGTATAAAATACAAGTAATAGAATATACTTTTAATTAAAACTTTCTTAAAAAACGTAACGAGGGTTAAGTTATATAAAATGAAAGCAGTACTATAACAGTTGAAAATCCAAATATGATTAAGCTTTTAAACATGCCAATAAGTGGTTGTTATCAAACCTACACTAATACTAAATTTGCATTCACTATTTCAATATATACGATGAATTTAAAATTTAAAAAACTCAAAAATTATTTATATACATAAAATTTAAATTCTGAATGCACGCTTTGTTGGAATGCATAGTCTTTTTTTTTCTTTTACTCTTTTAGTGGTACAAGCTATAGAGACATATATCAAAATTTCAGAAAAAGTCAATTATCTTTAAAGTGAACTTCATTGCTACACCACCTAATTCAAGACTTTTTTAAATCTTTGGCATCACACAGCCTTTCTAGACTTGGACCTACTAATTATAATTAACTAGAAAGACTTTTATTTCAAAAACAGTAAGCTAGTAAATACTAATTTACAAGATGATTAACAAGAATTAAATTAAATCCACTAGTAAGTGGGATGTTAAAAAGAAGGCGCATCCGGTGTACTAAAGCTCTCGCAATGTATAGAGTTCGGGAAAGAACCCAATCATAAAGGTTATTATACACAGCCGTACATTACATTTCTACTAAATGCTGTTTTTAAAGCTTGAACCGTGACCTGCTCGTCACATTACATCAACTTAATTTACCAGCAACTCTAGCCATAGGATTTTATATATTTATATTAATCCATTATGATTTAGCTGCCTAATTAAAGTCTAAATGGGATTATAATTAATCATTAATTTCCACAGGGAAGACTTAGTGTGGTCTAGATTCTAAAATGAGATGGCCACTTGACCAAATCACACCTACCAACTTTTTCTCTACATAGAGTTGTTTTCTTTTTATAATACAATATAATATATATATAATAAAACAAGGAGCATATAATTTCTTTTTTCATGAAGAGTAATTACTGTGAGAATAATGACTGGCAAATTGTAGTTTTCTTTGAACATTAGTTTCATTTTTTAAGGACAATTAGTTGTAGCTACGTTTTAGGTCATTTAATAGCATAATAATGTCTATACATATGTGTGGAAAGTAAATTTGTAAAAGTACTCACTCCATTTATCCTTACTTGTCTACTATATTATTTTGAGATGTTTAATTAACAGTACTTGTCTATTCATTAATTATAATCATTTACTTATTACATTTTTCAAGACACTGTATTTATTATGATAAAATTACTCCTAACATTTACTACTCCTCAATGTCTGCGCCAAGACATCCATAAAAACAAGTAAAGACGGACGAAGGAAGTAATTTGTAAGTGCATGAATTGATGAGCAAGTCTTATCTCCAATATCTCAAGGAAGAATTTTGAATATAATCATAAGTGTAAACACATAATGTGATTAAACATTTATTGATGTATAGTGAAATTATTCGCTTTCAGCTTTAGTTTAACCTTACACACGTGTGTGTATATATATATATATATATATATATATATATATATCAAACTTCATGAATCAAATGTTATATGACAGAATTTCAAATTCAAACATCTAAAGTTTAAATTATGTATTAGCTCGTTATAATAATTAATTAGGGTATATCATTGTGATTAAGACTTGATTAATTAAGAAATGTAAACCTACAAGTGATGACGTAGCATCTTGTCAAAAGAAGATAAGATTTATTGAGATACATGCATGAGAGACCTAAAAAAAGTTGTGTCAAAAGCTTCAAGTTGTTGTACGACAATATATCCCCCCTTGATTAGTTATCTTATCTCCTCAACAAACTCCTAGAAAATTTTCTATTTGGATAAGAGTTTTAAAATTATATATAGAATTAGGTAACTTATAAGTTAATTACAAATAAATGTCTTCATAATCATTAACTAAGAATACAGTAAAATGATATTTTCTTCTGTATCATTTTATGTGACAGTTATTTCTTATTATATGGTAAAATTTTATTTATCCTTAATGAAATGATTTTCTGCCAGAAAATTTAAGAATTATTTTAGACCACAAGTTTCATAAGTCTTCATTTTTTCGTTAAACACCGTGTCAAAAATGCTATATAAAATAAGATGGAGGGAGTACGTAACATGTTGTGACTAGAGGTGGACATGGCACGATATTAACAATTTTGGCTTGGTGATTTCAATGGCACGATATTAACAATTTTGGCTTGGTGATTTCAATTTTTAGTTTTTAAAAGTTATAACATTCTATGTTAAATTAATTCGATTTGGTTTAGACATTAGTATATTTCAAAGTTTGATTTGGTATATCATTGTTTGTTCGGCTTCAATTTACATATAATCATGTAATAAAGAATAATGATTTTTACTTTTTAAGAAACATCTCAATTTATGTTATCATAATAACATCTTATACATGTAATAATTTTCGGAGG